>APFE030658647.1:0-17446 GCA_000404065.3 Pinus taeda
GTGTACAATTAGAGATATACCTCCAAGTAAGAAGATCATTGCACAGGTGCAGATGACCAGCAATAGAATGTTTCCTCTCAAACTCAGGGCAGATTTGAAGGAAGGAAGAACTATTGCGGCTGTAACACAAGAAGTCTTTCAGGAACAAGTGAAAGATGAGAATTGGTTATGGCACTTGAGATTTGTACATCTCAATTTCGGAGGCCTGAATTTGTTGCACAGAAAATGAATGGTAAAGAGATTACCGTTGATTGAAAAACCGGATAGTCTTTGTGAAGGCTGCATCTTGGGCAAGCAACACAAAGAAAGCTTTCCACCAGGAAAGAGTATAAGGGCAAAAGCACCCTTGGAAATTGTTCACTCTGATGTGTGTGGACCGATGCAAATACCATCATTTTCCGGAAATAGATATGTTTTAACTTTCATTGATGATTACACCAGAAAGACATGGGTGTATATGTTGAAACAGAAGAGTGAAGTGCTTGAGAAATTCCGCCACTTCAAAACTCTTGTTGAGAAACAGTGTGGGCATTATATCAAAGTGCTCACAACAGATAGAGGAGGAGAACACATCTCCCAAGACTTTCTGCGTCTTTGCAGAGAGAATGGCATACAAAAGCAGTTCACAGCAAGGTATACACCTCAGCAAAACGGTGTTGCCGAAAGAAAGAATAGGACCATTCTTGACATGGTTAGAAGTATGTTGAAGGAAAAACACTTTCCTCATGAGTATTGGGCAGAAGTTATCACTTGCGTAGTTTACATCTTGAATAGATGCCCAACTAAATCTATCATGAACAAAATACCAGAAGAAGCATGGAGTGGTCAAAAACAAATTGTCACTCACATGAGAGTATTCGGCTGTGTAGCTTATGCACATGTACTGGATCAGCTAAGGAGAAAGCTTGATAGTAAGGGGGAGAAGTGTGTATTTATTTGCTATTGTGAAGAGTCAAAAGCTTACAAACTCTATAATCCATCCACTAAGAAATTGATTGTAAGCAGAGATGTGCAGTTCATTGAAGATGAAGCTTGGGATGGAAGCTTAGAGAAGACAGTGAATGTGAAGACAATTGTGTCTCACGAAGAAGAAGAGGAAGGGACAGCAACAAATAATCCTTCCTTGGTGGCTCCTCCTCCACCACAACAAGTACAACAAACCACAACACAAGTTGGAATTCGAATAGCCTTAAGAATTCAAGGAAGTGCTTCTTCAAGCACACCACAGGGATCAGAAATACCCTCAGGTTCGGATGGAACTTCAAACACACCAAGAAGACCAAGATTCAGAAATCTGAATGAGATTTATGAACAACGAGAGGTAAGTAACAATACCGGTCTGAATTCATTATTCGCTTTGTATTGTCATGTTGATGACCCAATTCATTTTGAAGATGCTGTAAATGAAGATAAATGGATTGAATCAATGAATGAAGAAATTGGTGTAATTGAAAAGAGTAAAACATGGGAGTTAGTGGACCTCCCTGAAAGAAAAGATGCCATTGGAGTTAAGTGGGTCTATAAGACCAAAAAAAATGCTGAAGGCAAAATTGACAGGCACAAAGCAAGACTTGTTGTGAAAGGCTACAAGCAGCAACAAGGCAAATACTATGATGAAACCTTTACACCAGTAGCAAGGATGGAAACAGTGAGGACAGTGTTATCTATTGCAGCACAACACAAATGGAAGATTTATCAGATGGATGTTAAATCTGCATTCCTAAATGGAGTGTTAAAAGAAAAGGTTTATGTTGAACAACCTCCAGGTTATGAAGTTGATGGCCAAGAGAATAAAGTTTGTAAACTGAAGAAGGCTCTTTATGGGCTGAAGCAAGCTCCAAGAGCATGGTACAACAGAATAGATGCTTATCTGATTGAGAATGGATTTGATAAGTGTGATGGTGAACCCACACTCTACATAAAGGAGAAATGACGGTAAAGATTAATATTGTTGTTTTATAATTAATGATTTGATTTTTTACAAAGCAATGATGCTTCTCATCCATTGGCTGAATTTTAAAGCACTCATGAAAAGTGAATTTGAAATGACTGATTTGGGCTTCTTAAGTATTTTCCTTGGAATGAAGTAGACCAAAGTGAAAATGGTGTTTCATTTCTCAGATAAATATGTAGAAGCTGTGTTGAAGAAGATTTTAACATGTAGAACAGCAAGGCAAACTGTGACTTCCAACTGTAATGGGGTTGAAATTGACCAAAGGAAGATAGCAACAAGGATTTTGATCCAATTGTAACAAAGCATAGTTGGCAGCCTTAATGTACTTGAATGCAACTAGGCAGATCATTATGCACGTTGTGAGTTTAATCTCCAGATTTATGGAAAGACCGAAAGAGACTCATTGGTAGGAAGCCAAGAGGATTCTAAGGTATGTGAATGGAACGAAGGGGTTTGGTATTTTATACTCCTGTTCTGAAAGTTTCATGTTGATAGGATACACTGAGAGTGATTGGGCTGGAAGTGTTGATGATAGGAAAAGCACATTGGGATATGTGTTTCATATGGGATCGGGAGCCATCTCATGGGCTTCCAAGAAGCAACCAGTTGTGTCTTTGTCAACAGCAGAGGCAAAGTATGTGGCAGCAACAGCAGCAGCATGCCAAGCAGTGTAGCTGAGAAGAGTTCTCAGAGATTTGTGTCATGAACAAGAAAGGGGCACAACCATTTACTGTGACAATAGCTCAGCAATAGCATTGTCTAAAAACTCTGTTTTTCATAAAAGAACAAAGCACATAGATACCAAATTTCACTTCATACGTGAATTGATTAACAATGGTGAGATTGTTTTGCAGCACTACAGAACAGAGGATCTGCTAGCTGACATCTTGACAAACCCATTGGGAAAGAAAAGTTTTGATCATTTCAGGAAATGTCTGGGTATGAAGAAAAACCCAGCAGTTGAAATTAAAGGGGAGTGTTGGAATAAATAATTTAAACTGCCTCCCTGCGATGTGATCAAGTCGTAGATTGCATATCGCACATTTTCTTGATTAACCTTCATTGTGTCCCTTCTATTGACTGCGATTGCGATTTCGCGATGCGATCTGATCGCATGTAGAAAATCGCATGTTTCAAACAGCTATGGCAGCGGTGACAAATCTTTTCTTTTTCTCCGATGCGATGTTGTGATAAGCCATGCATTAAATTCAGATAGGATATTTTCAGCCGTGTAATTAATGATATTTACGGCGGTTGGTAAATGTAGGTGAAATCTTTAATTTTATTGTTTTTTATTTTTTGGAAGTATGGGCATGAGAAACACGTATGAAAGATATTTTTTGTGTTTTTCATTATATATATATGAAAACGCAATGGAAGATATATGTGAGAGCAGAATTAGAAAATGAGAAGCTTTCTTTTCTGCAATGCACAACAGTGCTGAAACTCTAATTTTTCTGAGATAGTAAAGTTAGTTTCTGGAACTGAAGTGTTCCTGTTTGTAATCCCTCTGTTAAGAGGAAGACTATTTTGTAACAACAATTTTTTTAATACAAGTTCAATTGTTTGTTATAGATCCTGCGTTTAAGTATCAGAGCGTTGTTCTCAATGAAATTACTTTTGTGTTTGAAATGAATAGAAATTTCCAACAGGAACATGAGGTTGCAAGAAATCGAACTCCACTTGGGAAATTTGAAATTGAATTAATTCTTGTGAACAAATCATGGTAATAACCAACAAATTAATTGACCAAGGCATGGTCAATTTTTGGAAGTTGAAATATTCTTTGAGAAGGAAAAACATGGTAAGATGCTTACCTTTCAAAGTAAAGTTGTAGGCATCAGAAGCATGTCCTTTAAATCTCAGTGGAAAATAGGTCGGAGTACCCAGATTTGTTCTATTTAAACTAATTTTCCGAACTATCCAGTTCAAAACTGTTACAACTTATAAAATTTGAGGGCGGAAATATTCCACAACATTACATTTGATGTCAAAGAATTACATATTCTTAACTTCCAGTGGAAAATAGATCAAAGAGTCTGGTTTTGTGTGATTTAAATAATCATTTCCAACAAATTGGGTCAAAACTTTGTACATTTTGTGACATTTATGGTGAAAACAGTGCATAGCGTTCCGCTTGATCTTAAGTGAGTTTATATTCCCAAAGTGTTACTGCAAAGTAGGTAGGAATGAACGATTTATATTTCATCTAGGATTTCTAAAGGAAGCTAGACTCCGAGTGTTGCAGGCCTGTGTGATTTCTTAAGTTTAGATTCATTGTCAGGAAAGTAGCAGGATTGGAGTAATTGTAGCGAAGAAATGTGATATTGTCAAATGAAGCAGCAACTTCTATGATACAGGTGTACATAAAGTTTCAGTGCAGGAGCCCCTCTTTTGATTATGCTATTAGTTTTTACGGACTAGAAGCACCGAGAAGAGTTTACAGTCTTAGAAGTAAGCCTGTCATTTTCTCAAGGATTCTTTGCGTTGTTATGAAATAATGTTTGCAATCTAGGGGTGTGATTTTTAGGGTATTTCTGAGGTTGTCAAAGTTCTTGTATATTTTTGTGGGGAATTTGTTGCGATGGCCACAATAAGTTGTTGGAAGCATATATTTTAGAAACATTTTCACTCAATCATGTTAGCTTCTCTAGATGAACCTTTTTTCTAAATGATATTGGCAAAATTCTTGTAATAGTGGTCTTGATCATCAGGTGTAGTTATAGGAAATTTTTTTCAATTGTAAAGAAATATTTTTCAGGGTTGCAATGAAGAACCTACCAGGAATGCCAAGGATAGCTAGTGGTCTCATGCTTCATCTAGGACAATTTATATTTGTTGGAGCTTCAATTGTTGTTATGATGACTGGCAATAATTTTTCAAATTATACAGCATTATGGATTTTATTACAATGTCAACTTGTGTAATGGGGCAAGAAAATTAACAGAGGAAAATGGTTAATAATTATGAACTTGGACATGGTTTTGTTTTCTTTCCCGATTAATCTACAAACTTAGTTAATAAGTGATGTTCTTATTCTATCATAGTTGGATACTCTTGAATGGGAAGTACATATATTGTGAAAGTTTCAAAACTTAAGCTATAGTTGAGCATTCCTATGACTATATGTCATGATTGGAAAGTGATGATTGGAGATATGCATAGAGAATAATCAAAAAATTGGTAATCATGATAAAGCATGGACATTACAATAATGGATAGTAAATCTTAATAAAAAATAGTAAATGAACAAAAATAAATGAGTACTTAAGTGCACAAATACAATGGATGCCTTGCATATAGAATTCATTGTGGGGGTGCAGTGAGTTGCATGGATATTCTTGCATATGTGGTGTAATTGAGGTCAAATAGTAAACTATGTTTCTGTTCAAATCATTAAACAAACCTCTAAACAAATGTCCATGTATAAAGGAAAAGTGGAGATTTAATCATTACAACTATGTTAATGGTATGATTAATTAGTGAATATGGTCAACATTTTACTCATACTTGTTCTGAGATGGCATGGATGCTATGCAAGGTGAAAGGGTAATAGAATACAAATTCATTGAGGTAAATTAGTAATAGCATCACCTCATCGTATTCAAAATCAAATGATGAGTTGTATGGTTTCTAGTTAAGAACATAACTTAAGGAAATTAGGTTATGCTTAAAACATCCCAAGAAGGGATATTGTGAAAGACAAGTCTTTTATAAGACTAAATACCTTGAAGTTGTTTTTCAAATTTAATGTGGCTGTGTTGATTAGCTCGCATGCAAAGTAGTGATGTAAATTAATTTGGATATGGTTTGTCAATAGATGAATTATTTTAGTAATAAAATAATCCAATTACACATCGTTTGACGAATCAAAACCTTATCAGGAGATTACGCATAAGGAAATAATCATTCATAGGTTGGA
Source organism: Pinus taeda (assembly GCA_000404065.3). Lineage (NCBI taxonomy): Eukaryota > Viridiplantae > Streptophyta > Pinopsida > Pinales > Pinaceae > Pinus > Pinus taeda. The sequence continues at coordinate 5,877 of APFE030658647.1, forward strand.
ACCTAAGGGATTCTAGTTAAGTAAGTTAATATCTTAACCCATATATGCAAGAGGCATAAGGAACATATCAATTCATGGGATGAGATTGTGAAGTGGGTGCAAAGATGTAATACAACATCATGAATTAATAATGATCAACATCTTTTTAACCAGGTAAGGTATACTTGGAAATTGAACATGATAGGATTGATGCATTATAAGAATTCAAGGTGGCTTAATGATTTTTGCATAAACCATGAATTCATAACTGATCGCTTAGTTTAAGGGTTATTTAAGGCACTAACATGCAATTACCCTTGGGTCACACCTCACATAAAATTTAAAGGGTGTGAAGTGATGAATAGTATAGATTTCACTTATAACCTCTATATGGGGGGTGTATGTAGATGCATATTGTTTATTGAATGAGGTCATACCTATGTGGAGGTATAAAAAGGGAAAATGGTCAACCCTATGACATAATTTGTTTAAGTGTGGAATAATTTTTAGGAACTAACCAAATTTGTTATAATGATCATGAGACTTTAAATATCTATGATAGACTGAGTGTCGTAGTAAAAAGTCTGCCTTATGGTACATTTCATTGTTGTTAAAACTTGGTATAGGCGAAACTTAAAGGTATGGGTATGATTGAGTTATAGTGTGCATGATGACTATTATGATACTATTATTACATCACATCTGGGAGTGATTTACACATGACATGAAACTTTCTTAATTACATAGATGAACCATGATAAATGAATTTTAGTAGGATACTAACATGGTGGAAAAAAATGTGGATAAAGTTTATGTCATGTAGGTGACACCATGACGATGGTATTATAATTTGTACCACAGCCGAACTATGTACATCAATACATATGGGACCATGTGACTACATATGCTACAAGGTTGAAAAATGAAATGTGTATTGTTGTGTATAACATACCTTGTATGCAGGTATGCAATATTTATTGAATGGATGTCTGGCCAGGTAAATAGACCTGGAGGTTACCGAGAAGAAGGAAAGTACTTTTAGTACAAGTAACTATGGTTAATCGCAGTTTTGCGTACATACAATTTCAATGAATATATGTATATGCAAATATATATTGTTATGTGAAATAAACTATTATAAACTTGCAAGCATATTAATGTGGAAAATATGCTAACATATGTAATGTATGTAGAGATACTACAAGAAGCAGGTGTTCGACAAGAACACAAAGGATTGAAATAATGCAAGCAGAGGACATGCGTTCTTCAAATAAAATAAGCGATAAGCAATAGTTTCTTTCATAGTAACAGATTATGATATTTATCATGGTTAAACTTTGCATCGATAAATTCTCAAAAATGATTTGAAAAATGTGGGACAGGTAGCTATGGAAGGAGAGATGTTGGTAACACTCCTTGAGACTGATGTAGATATGGAAGGGGAGATGTTGCGAGCACTCCTCATGGCAGATGTACACCATAAAATTTACATCAAATGGCAGAGACATGAAAGTTGTTGATTTGGAAACCAACCACCTGTGAACGAGGATATGATGCAATGATACACCGAGGACAGTTTAAAATTTAAACGGGGGAGTATGTAACACCCCTCCCTTGTGTACTACATTATTGTAAACCTAAGCTAAGTTAAAGATAGGTATGATATCCTCCTTGGTGTGTTAAATTTTTGTAAACCTAAGCTGAGGGAAGCTAGGTTTGATACCCTCCCTTGTGGGTTAAACTATTCTACACCTAAGATGAGGAAAGCTAGGTGATATGTAATATAAAAAAATGTATTATTAAATATATTAATAAAATAAATCACTTGGAGGGTGGAGCACCAAGAGAGAGGAGTTGATTGCAAAATCCCATGAGGAATGGGATAAAGACAAATCTTTGATGATAAGCTTCTAGATGTGATTCTAGACAAGATTGGATGGATTGTATATCCATCAGATGGATGGGAGATAAATATCCATCGAATGTAAAATATTTGCAGGAGACAAAGGAAAGCTTTTATGTGGAAGAGCATCATGGAGATAGATAGAAGCTTTTCTAGATAAGACCTAGGCAAATCGAAAAATCCATAAGACAGGATGCCTCTAATGATAACTAAATCATGAAAGAGGGTATTAAATACCGAGTGCCTTGGTCAATTGAGGACAGTTGGTCCTTGGAAATATCTTCAGCTCCGGGGGAATCATAGGTGATTCATGGATGGGTGGTGGTGCTCCTCCCTCTAAGTGAGATTTAGTTGGTGTCATTCACATGGAATGGTTTTATGTTGATTTTTACACTCTCTCTATGTTACTATTCCAATTTCCTTATGAGTAGTTTTTCTTAGTTCTGAGAATATTTGAAGGAATTACCTATGCTTGGATATTAATAGATTTAATTATGTTCCCTCTATTCAAATGAGATTTACATGCATGGTAGGTGATCATGTTTAAATCCTTACTTGATAGGATGTTAAATCATTATGGATTTCTTAATTCCCTCTCTTATGGAAATGATGGTAGATTAATGCATGTGAATCACATGTGAATGCATATGCATGTCAAAGATATTGTGATCATATTTATATTTGAAGGTTTATGCATGTGAAAGAGTTATGCAGAAATGTCTCCCATACAATTGTTGACGATTCTTGCATGCTACTTAAAGAACTGACGATGTCAGGTCTCCCACTCATATTGGGACTTTTAATCATTGTTCTTAGCCTATTTAGCTACAACAAAACTCAAACATTTATTCCAAATATGATGAGATAGGGATATCAAAGAGTTCTATTAATTGTATGCTATAAATTGACCCTTGTCCTAGTTGCGTCTTAATGACTAAAGATTGATCTAAAAAGTATTGTAATCATTGTATCTTTAATGATTGATTTACTACACTAATAATGGCCACGAAAAACCCATCTGTAAATGAAGAATTCGTTAATTGAATGGAGCCTAACGACGAAATTTCCAGGTAGGAAAAGAGGTTCATTACAATTTTATGGAAAATAACAAAAATTATAACCATTGCAACGAATTTCCTAATTTAAAGAATTACATGGAAATTCTAAACAAATCATATCTTAACAATCACTCATTAAGGAACCAACTCCTTTAATAAAAAATGATTTTGACCTCTCGATCAATGGACATTACGGATGCCCCTACATCATAATCCCAGGGAACAAATATTCATGGACTCGTGCTCATGATTTCTTCAATAGATTTGCAATTTTTGTGTATGAATGTGGCAATCATCCAATTTTCATCTAAAACTATAAGGTTTTTCCACTTAACCAAGTATTTAAAATACTTTGTCCCTAGTTTTCTTGATCAATCTTTTGTCCAAAATTTATACAATTTGCAAAGTTTTAGTTGTTGGTAACTTTTTTCGCATTGTGATGTCTGTTGTTTATGATCATCACTTATTGGTTGTTATATTTCAAATTCATATTTGTAAAAATCTACTACATTAAATATTGGTGAAATTCCAACTCCAGGTGGTAATTCAAGTTCATAGGCATTAGCAAACAATTTCTTCACGATCCTTTGAGGTCCTGGCTTCTTAAATTTTAGCTTGTTATAATTGCCTTTCTGGGAATATTTCCTTTCGCAAGTGTGCAAGTACCAAATCTCCCACTTCAAAAATTTTCTCCCTTCTGCTAACATCTTCTCTACTCTTATATTGTGCACTGTTGTCATGCAGTTTTTGCTTTACCTAGTCATCGATTTCTGGTATGGCTATAGCAAAACCTTCTCTTGCTACACTTCTCTGCTTTGCTCTTCCTAAGTTTCTTAGCTCATGCACTCCTCTCGGGTGCATTCCATTACACAATTTGGAAAGGGATTTGTCTAATTCTTCTATTGGGAGTATCATTGTAGGCATATTCAACTTGTGCTAAAATTTGATCCCACCATTTGGGATGATCTCCAATCAAACTACATAGAATATTTCCCAAAATTCTATTCATTAATTTAGTCTAACCATTATTCTGTGGGTGATATGTTGGACTGAAATCCAATTCAGTGCCAAATTCTTCCATAATGTTCTCGAGAAATGTCCCAAGAATCTAGTATCTCAGTATAAAAAAATAATCTTAGGAATTTCATGTAATCTTTCCACTTCTTTAAATAACAAATTGACAACATGGATAACATCGCTATTCTTAGCACAAGGAATAAAGTGATCCATTTTTACAAATCTATGTACAACCACAAAGATAGAATCATTACCTTTTAGAGTTCTTGGCAGTCTTAAAACAAAATACATACTCATCCAGTCCCAAGGCCTCTCTAGAATTAGAAATGGGGTATATATTCTTGCTTTCTGAATTTTTCCTTCGACATATTGATAGGTTTTGCATTTCTTTACAAATATATACACATAAATCCTCAACTTTGGACAAAAATAATTGATCTTCAATAGTTCATAAATTTTTCCTTGTCCAAAATGTTCTCCAAGGCCTCCATTGTGTTTTTCCTTAATTGAATTTTCTCTCATGCACTAATTGGGAATACACAGTTGGTTGTTCTTAAACAGAATTCCATCTTAGATCATATAGCCAAGCCATGAGCTTCGATTTTGAGAAACTAGGTTCTTACAAGCTTCAAAGGCTTCCTTGAAATTTGCATCCTTCTCATACATTTCCTTCATAAAATAAAATCCCAACAACTAAATTTGACTTTCTTGTAGCAATAACTACCTCCTGCTCAAGGCATCTACAATTTTTAGACTATCCACTAATGTTCTTTAAAACAAATGTAAAACTTTACAAGTACTTGACCCACTTAATGTGCTTTTGATTGAGTTTAGGTTGCTGCATAATATATTGGAGGGCATGGTTATCAATATATAAAATAAATATCCTAGAAAATAAATAATGCCTCCATTTTTTAAGAGCTTGGACCACTACATATAATTCCTTTTCATAGGCTATATAGTTCCTTCTGACCTGATTTAGTTTCTCACTATAATAAGCAATGGTTATGTCCTCCTAGTTGAGTGCTTCTCCAATTGCATTATTGTTGGCATCACTTTTCACTTGGAAAGCATTACTAAAATATGGAAGTGCAAGGACTAGTTGTTCTATAATATTCTTCTTTAACATCTAGAACCCCTTATCATCTTCAACAGTCTACCAAAATGGTTGTTGATTCTTCTTAATTGTCTCTGCAATTGGTGCACTCATTTTGTTGAAGTTCCTCATGAATTTCGTGCAAAAACTCACCAAACCATGAAAACTTCTGACTTTAAAAATATTTATGGGAGAGGGCCATTCTAAAATATCCTTTACCTTTCTTGGATCCATCTTCAACCCTTCTATGGAAATGAGAAATCCTAAATATACAGGCTATGACTTTAAAAAGGAACATTTCTTCAAATTTCTAAGTAAGCTTTATTTTTGTAATCTCTCCAGCACATACTTTAAATGTTGTGGATGTTCCTCCTTTGACTAACTATAAACTAATATATCCATGTAAACAATTAAAAAATTCCCTTAAACTCTTGTAGTACCTAATTCATTGATTTCATGAATGTACTAGGTGCCTTGGAAAATCCAAATGGCATGCCTATCCATTCATACAATCCTTCATTATTTTTAAAGGAAGTTTTCCACTCATCTCCCTCTCTAATCCTAATTTGATGGTATCCACTTTTCAAATCAATTTTTGAAAACCGATTGGCACCATTTAAATAATCCAACAAATCATCAATGCATGGAAAAGGAAAATGGTACTTGATTGTAATCTTATTCAAAGCTCTAGAGTCTATACACATGCACCATCCATCATCCTTCTTTGGACTCAATACTTAAGGAACTTCACATGGACTAATACTTTCTCAAATAAGGCCCTTATCTAACAACACCTACACTTGTTTCCTGACTTCCTCATTCTCCTTAGGTGTCATACGCTAAGCAACTCTGTTGGGCAGACTTTCTCTTGGTATCAGATTGATATGATGGTTGATACTCCTTATAGGTGGTAGTTCATTTGGAAAATCATCCACAATAATGTCATGGTGTTCCTCCAACAATTCTTGAATTTCTAAAGGAAAATCAGAAAGTATAGTGGAAGTAATAATTACTCTAGGTTTGATAACAATAACAAAATTTACCTATTCTACCTTCAATTGTTGCAAAACATCTTTTCCACTCATTAACAAAGCTTTAGGATCACAATTTTCAGAAGACCCTTCTTCTTGTAGTGGAAAAAAAGTATGGTTGATACCATCCTTATGAAACTTATAAGTATTCATTTTTTCCATCATGTATAACACCTTTTTCAAACTTCCAAAACCTACCTAAAAAAATATGAAACACATCCATCGACACCACATTTCACAAGATATTATCCTTGTAGTTTCCAATATGAATCTCTATCTCAGATTGCTCATTCACCAAAATTTGATTTCCTTTCTGCACCCAAGACACCTTATAGGGTGTGGGGCTCTTCTTCCTATTAAACTTTAGTTCTTCTACAATCTCTTTAGACACCAAATTGTCAGCACCGCCACTATCAATCACCACTTTATAGCACTTCCCTTCAAATTTGCAAACAGTTTGGAACAAGCCTCTCCTTTGGACTAGCTCAAAAACTTCTTTCTCCTGCTTAATCAACAACTTTTTCATGATCAAGGTCTCTCCTGTCTTTGGCACATTCTCAACTTCCTACACCTTTTCTTTTTCTTCCTCTATTTCATATAATTTAGAATATTAGATTGTTGTGCTAATATTCTCCTCGGATTAGAAACACTTTCATTGTGCTTAAGGATTCATGAATTTTTGCAAGTGAAATGATGAGTTTTTATGTTAATTTTATGAGCAATTTAACATAAATAAGAGATTGAAAAACAACAAAAACATGTACAGAACATCATAAAAAACACATTAGAACAAAAACATGTTAAAGGAGTTCACCCCTCCTGGGCTACATCTCCTTGGTTCAGCTTCCAATGGCTTGGACCTCTCTATTATGCTCCAAAAGTGTAAAAATATGTGCTTACAATGCTCAAATGCTTATGAACCCTGCTCCCATGAGTCCATAAATAAAAATGGCTATCTAGCCTCTTTTGCATCAAATTTGGCAGAAAATTGAATAAGTTATGACCTCCCCTAGTTTTCCCAATATTTTCTCCAAAAATTGCACCATTTCCGCCATGATCCTACAATTTCGCTCCAAAAACTGCTAAGTGGGTGAAAATTTCATCGAACAATGGACATAATTTGTCGAAACCGAAAACTCCATTGTAAATCACAATCGACAAGAACTGACAGGCCTTATGGTTTGTGAACATAGCGTGGGTGGTATGCATACAAAGAGACTTTGCACTGTGTGATATGTGATTGTAATATCGCAATCACAACCTGAACTTATCAGGACCAATTCAGTAACACTTCCCTTTTGCGATGTGAGATTGAAATCATAACATTGCACCCTGGATTTCTCTGGGTTCGATTCTTTAATGTCGACCCGCCTTTGATATGTGATTTACAAAATGTGGGGCCAATGATAGCCTACCACTTTGATTAGGTGCTCAAAATTAGGCTAAAAGATCAAAGTGTCAAAATCTTGATCAAATTAGCTTCAAATTGAAGAGCTCATCATTATGATTCCAACGGTGTGAATGACACTCAAATCCAAGCTCATATGAAGAAACTAGAGCAAGTCAAAGTTCTAGTTTGACTTGGACAGATGGTAGGAAAAGATGATGTGACAAGGCCCTTCAGCAAATGAGCAGGTGCCAAGTGGTAGGCCACCATTAGCCCTCTCATATCGCAAATCACATGTCACAGGTGGATAGTGTTAAAAATCAACCCCGGAACAGCCAGGGCTGTGATGCGAGAAATTGCAATTGTACTTCGCAAAAGACAGGCGAAAAGGTGTTAAAGGATCAACCCCACAGTTGCAATGCGATGGATCAGCCCAAAGTTGTGATGCAATGGATCATAATCACACTTCATAGAAAGTAGAGTCCCACATTATATTACCCTCCTGTTCTCCACCAATTTTGAAATGTGATAGGTTCCCGAAATTGATGTGACTATAGGTTTCGGTTAATTGTTTGGTCGGGTCCGCCAAATCACAATCACACATCGCCCCGCTGCGATCACAGACAATAAGACCGTTGGTTTGCTCACTAATTGCAACTTGTGACAAGATAATCGACTAACATATTATGGCCCACTCAATGGAAAATTTTTTTCCCAATTAGCGCATTTTTGGGGCTAATTTTTAGGATCATGCCGGAAATGGGGTAATTTGTGGAGCGAATATTGGGATAAGTAGAAGAAGTCATAACTTCTTCATTTTTCCACCAAATTGGATACAAATAGAGGCTATATAGCCATTTTTGGACATTCTGGACTCATTGGAGCAGGTTTCAGAAGCATTTGAGTATTGTAAACATAGAGTTCTACACTTTTGAGCATAATAGAGAGGCCCAAACCATTGGAAGTTGGACCAAGGAGAACTAGCCCAGCAGGGGTGAACTCCTTTATCATGTTCTTATTTTAATGTGTTTTTGATTATGTTCTATACATGTTTATGTTACTGTTCAATTTCTAGTTTATGTTAAATTGCTTATTAAATTAACATAAAAACTCTTCATTTTACTTGCAAAAATTGATGAATCCGTCAGCACAATGAAAGAATTTTGTTAATAATCTGAGGAATATCTTAGCACTACAAACTAATATTCTAAATCATATCACACTTGGTTCTTCCCCATTCATTGAAGATTCTTGCCACGCCATCTTCTCCTACCATCTGTCCAAGTCAAACATGAAATTTAACTTTCTCTAACTTCTTCATATGAACTCGGAATCAAGTGTCGTTCACACTGTTGGAATCAGGATGATAAGCACTTCGATCTGAAACTAATTTTATTGAGATTCTTCCACTTTTATTTTGAGCCTAATTTTGAGCACCTAATCACTCCTCCCCACTGGAAGCCTTTTGGACCCCAAAAGCATTAAATAATATGCAACTACTTTCTACATTGTTTGCACCAAAAGTGTCCTAAAAGGTCATCCTTCCTTCTCCTTCACCTTTGTCCTTTAGAGCCATAAGTGATGAGTTGACACTTGCATCTCCTACAAAACTCTAGTATATGTCTTGCAAATTACATGTTTAGCTATATGACCAAAAAAAATGAGCCAAGCATCCCACGCTTGCCACGAGTTTATAACACATACTCCATGGTCAAGTTTACATAAAAATGGAAACAATAATCTAGCTATCAATACAAGGCAAAACATAATTGTTGCTTTAACAAGTGATGGAAAACACATCATCATTGTAACACGTGATTTACAAAAATAATTCCAAACACTATTGTTGCTTCAAAAAGTGATGGAAACACATCATCACTTTCACGGTTTTAAATGCAACACAAAATAAGGCCAACATTCTACCACACCTAGAAGAACCATCTCTCACTTATAAAAGTCACTAGGTCGTCTCCTTGTGGCACATTCGTTGGTCGAACAATTGTTTCACCTGTTTTATGCATGGATGCTTTGTCCTTACGGCGCTACTCTAGATGGAGCCTCCAACATGGGGCTCTTTTATGACCACCTCTATCGCAATGAATACAATAAGCCTTCTTCCTCAAGATCTGATTTGCCTTCTTCTTTGCATGTTATTAAGAGGGTATTTCATGCCTCATCCTTTTTCATGCTGGTATTCTCCTCTAGCACTCAACAACCACATGGTTTTGCAATCCACAAAAATGACAAATTCTTCTATGCCATGATTTTCATTCATTATTAACAATATGGTTGTAATCATAATGACCATTACAATACTAAGATTGGTTATACCTTTATTTTTAGTATCTGATACGGTCATGGGAAGGAGAGCTTGCCTCAACTCTTTCTATGCAATGCATATTTCCATGGTTTATGGTGATGTGTTTCCATCATCCTCTTTCCTCAACAGTTTCAACAATGTCGTGGAAGCTTCTAATATCTTTGAGCACAGTCCTTCAGTGCACCCCAACCTTGTGACTTGAGGTCCTTTCACAACCTCCAATGGTTGATTTATGCCTTGGCCATTAACACCAAGTCCTTCTTCTTCCTTGTACCTCATCGCGGTAAGGAGTCTCATGTTTGTCCCTGTAATGGGTACTTCCACACTTCCAGCATAAATTATACTATGCGAAGACAAAACTGAGGAGAAATCAACATGTTTTACCTCCACTGTGAATTTGGAATGAACCGATGAGGGCTTGTCATCATCTGTTGTTGATAGTTCATTGGTTGTTTTGGCACATTCCCCAAACTCCTTCCTGACATATCCAAGTCCTGTCTAACAGTGTAATTCTTCTACTTTGATGGGGTTTATGATGCCCTAGCCATTAATACTGAGGCCCTTCCCTCATACCCCATTCTCCTTAACAATTTTGTGCTGACTCTTGTGGTATGATTTTCAAAAATGGAGAAGTCGACATTAAGAAAAATACATAGAGTTGAAGAACTACTTTTTAACTCATGGGGGTCACACTACAACTTTTCCAAGGCCTCATCATTGGCTTGCAACTAGCATAGAAAACTATGTTTCTCCTCTTTCTCTTCTCGTAGTAGCCTTCTTAATTCATCATTTTCTTCTTGAAGTCTCTGGTTAATCTCCCCATTTCGAGGAAGGCAATGAATAATATGCATAAGCATAGGGAGATGTGGATGATGCATCACTTTCTGTTCTCTCTGTCTCCTCCTGTATTCTTTTCTCATATGCTTCATTTTGTGAGTTTGAAGAACAAGTGTTAGCAATGAATTATTTTCCTTTTAACCCCATGGCTGTAATTTTAGTTTCATCACCCAAATCAAATCCCAAATCCTCTTGAATGACGACAACTGTATTTTCTTTTCCCTTGTTGTTGTTTCTATTTAGTCTCATTTCAAGATAAAGCTTCCAACAATGATCCTCATTGTGACCCTCTCTGGAACAATGTTCTCATATTTTTTTCTCTTCTTCCTTTTTAATGGATGCATTTTTCTTTCCCTCGAAACTCTTTTCTTTCTCTTTATCCTTAAATGGCTTTTTACTACCTACTTTTGGGGTGTTTTTCCCTCTTGCCTCAAGATAAGTGCCTTGGACACACACATTCATCTAGACTATTGGGATTAAACATTAAGACAGTATGCCTAAGGTAACTGTGTAAACCCGCTATGTACTTCAACAATGTGTCATGTGATTGCAAATCTACACCTAACATCAAAGACCTTTTTCTGAATTCTTAGGTGTAATTTGCACATTTTGACCTTTAAGATCTCTAAATTTTTGCCAATTCATGATGGATTTCTACATATAAGATAGGGGGTAGAATTATCTTTTGATTTCAATAATGAAATCATTCCAATAAAATGAGATCTTACCATGTTTCTTAATCTCCTTTTGGGTATTTGATTCCCACCATACCAGTGTTGCACCCTCCATTCTCAAGGAATCTAACTGAATCTTTATGTCATCCCATTCAAGGTTTTGAATCCCACAATAGACCTCCAACTAATGAATTCAATTATCAAGCTTCTCTGCATTCACTTCACCAATATACATAGGCAACTCAAATTTAACATCAAGTTTTAAAAA
>APFE030658655.1:2935-27555 GCA_000404065.3 Pinus taeda
GAAGAAGCCAAGTACACATCCCCACCTTCATTTGAGGTGGTTTTTGCCTCTGCAGAAGGAGCATCATCAGATCCCTTTCCTTTATCAAGAGCTTTAGATTTACACTCCCTTCCAAAGTGCCCTTCCTTTCTGCATTTCCAACACACCACCTTTATAGGTTTTCCTGGAGATTTAGATCTCCCTCTAGATTTAGATCTCCCACTCAATGAATTACTTTTGTTTCTATTCTGGGACCATCCTCATACAGATAAGGCATCACCATTCTGGTTGTCCATATTTTTCCGTCTCATCTCCTCCATCAGCAAGGCTGAGACTATTTCATCAAACTGCAAAGCAGTTGCATTGCTACCTATTGCAATAACCAGACATCCCACGAATCTGGTAGAGAACACAACAGACTGATGGACTTATCTTCATATGAAATTTTAATATCAACAGATCATAATTGACTTACCACAGTATTAAATGCATTCAGATGCTCTCTCATCGAGTCTCCATCTTTCATCCTTAGGTTATACAGCTTTTTCTGCAGGAATAGTTTATTCACCAGAGACTTAGATTGGTACAAAGTCCCTAACTTGTCCCACAGAGCCTTCGTCGTAGCCTCCCCTGATACATTCAACAATACTGAATCTAAGACACACAATCGTATTGTGCTCTTGGCATTCTGATCCAACTTCTTCCACTCTTCATTGGTCACTCCCGTTGGTTTAGCACCCAGATCTACCATGATCCACTGATCTTTATCCACCAACAGATCCTCCATCTTGAGTTTCCACAACTCAAAACTTTGACCATTGAACTTCTCAATCTCTATCTTTCTGCTACTCGCCATCTTCTTTCACCACAAGAATCGGTATCACAGATCTCCCACTGAACAGGGTCTACCACAGGCCCGAGCGAAACCCCTCACCAACAAAGGCGTCCCCTTGAAGCCAAAACAGCTCTGATACCAAATGCAGGTTTTAACCCCGTACAAAAATTATCTGCATACAAATTCTAAATCATAGGAAAAATAAAAATGCGAGAGCATAACACATAAAACACATATACATAGAGATTTCCCACTAGATCCCAAAACCGGGACTACCAGCTTGATTTTTCATTATGTTCCTTTCAATGTTACAATACATATTTATACATGCCGAAGCATTCAATAACATGGACCAAAAACCACCGCATCAAAAACCATGGACCGAAAACCATAGGTAGGTTCGCTCAACCTAATATAGGGTCCAACTTTTTTTTTCCCGGGGCACTGCCTTGGACCCCGTAGATGGCACCTACCCGCCCGCTGCGAAATCAACGCAACAAAGGGGGGGCTCTGCCCCCCTCTAACCCCCCGGTTCACTATGTGGGTTAGTCGTGGAAAGAATATAACACAACCCAACAAATCATACATGTCAAAGGCTTGACAAAGGTCCTTGAGGAATTGATCGAATGAATAAATAAAAGTGCTTGGAAACGTATCACACCATTTCTTAACCCGACCTTCATGAGGGAGGGTGAATAATATAAAGGCAACATGTTCATCATAAATTCCATGAAAGTTACAAAAACCAAGAAAATATGATATATGTTTAGCTATGAATGCACCACCCTTGCCATTAAAGATGAATTGAGACAAACCATCAATTTTTTCTATGGACATGAAATATTTACCAAGAATAGGTTAGAAAAACATTTTCAGATTATGATTTTGGAAAGAGACATTTGAGATAAGAGATTCAAAACAAGCTCAACGGGCACATATTGTCATCTAACCCCTTTTCTAGTGGAAACCGTTCATGGTGATGGAAATATGTCAACCAAGGGGGTCTGCCCGATGTGAAGTCCCAATTAGACCTCACATTGTTTGGAGTAGGATCCCAAACTAGAAATAAAACTAGTCTCCATTTTCCTTGGGGATTTTCCTTGGCTTTAATTGTTAACATAAGAAGCTAAACAAACATTATTTAAAACAAAAAAGTAAGTTGACTCTATGAGCCGTACAATTGAAATGTAGATAAGCTACTTTCATGGCATGGAGGAAGAGTGTGAGCCTCTAGAAGCAAAATAATAGTACTATCCTAAAATAATCACACAATAGCATAAGAGGATCCTTAGTTAACATGCAAAGTATTTCACAAGAAAACCAAGAACATAAACCAAAATACAACACACCTTCAAAAAAATAAGTACCATATCTAGTGAAACAGTTCAATTTCCTTAGTACATATGAAAAACAAAATATAACACAAACATCTAAAGAATAATCTTATCATATTCATGATACATGCATGAAATTTTTTTCCTCATCAAGCTTCATAGATTAAGTGGAAGTGCCAAGTTATACAAGTATAATGCCACCACACTAGCCCTAGTAGTGGAACATTAAGTCACCACTTGCTCCTCCAAAGAAAGATCTTCTCTCCTATGCCAATGATAGAGAAGAGAAGGTGGGGATTTTTAATCCTAAAAGTACTTTTTCTTGAGTTATTAGGGCGTATTTGTAAAAAATTAGGTGACTCCACCTTGCATGTGACTCTTCACATCCCTCATGAATCTTGAGCTTATACAATGACTTTTCGAATTCTTACATGACCTTTTAGCTTCTATATGACTTTGTAAATTTCTAGTGATCCTTCATATTCCACGTGAGACCCTTGGTATTCCTATTAGGCGCCTAGAATACAAATTTTCCCCCCTTAATGTTTTTGTTAGTGTTTCCCGCTATTGTTATTGTTGTGCCATGTATCCGACATATTGTTATTTTTGTGCCCATAGCAGCCAAATATTGTTAATATCTTGCCATTACATTATTATTGTTATGTGGGATATGATTATATTATGACCCCTTAAACTCCTATATATACCAATGAGGTCTTATCATTTGTATCATCCAAGAAGTTTTCATTTATGAAATGTAAATGGGGTGTCCCCCTAAAAGAGGATATTTTTTAATTTGTTGATCTATCCTTTCTTTTATTTTCTGAGCTAGTTGCATAAGATCTGGTATGAGTGATTTCTTCTATTTTGTGAGCTGGTTGCATAACACTTCCACACATTTTTCATTCTCTAATTTGGGATAATTACATGATAACATTCCACAAATGATGTGGCAGGACATTATGACACATGTCACTCTTGATATGACTCTTGACAATGATGACATGGAACTTCAAGATGATGTGGCATTGTGAAGGTGATCCTTTTGCTACTTTATTTGCACCTCCATGATGGATCTTGCATGTGTTTCATATTCATCCGCCAAGGGTTTGATTGGTAAGGATTATGCATGTAATCTACATCTTTGATATTTTATGGAAATCCAGTGTCTCTTCGTGTTCTTGTTCAATGACATCTTCATGTTTCTAGCTTCAGAAGTGTCTTCTCATACGATCTCATTCTGATCCTCTCTTAAAATCATCCTGTCATGTCAATATGTAGTACCTTCAAGTGGAATCCACTCATGAAAACATTATATCAATATGCAAATATCCTAGACTAGCTTACTTCATGAAAATAATTGATTGAACTAGGACCAAGCAATGGACAGGGAGGAAGACTCAAGGATTGTGTAGTATGTAGCTCTAGTGGCCATGAGTGATGGAATAAAGCTTGAGACTAAATAATGCATAGTTCTAGAGACATTGGCAAGATGATTGCATAGTTGAGGAGCTGAGTGAGGTAGTCTTGAACCTTAAAGTTGCCAAATTTGTAGTACATGAGAAAGAGAGGCCTAGGGGTTCCACAATTGTGTAGTTTAGGGAGGCAGGTAGATAGTTTGAGGCTTGTAACTGGGTAATTCATAGAAGAATCCAAAATGTAATGGTAAATTTCATAAATGTGAAGGTCGAGAGGGAAAGGTTGATTACTGACAATGTGCAATGTGTAATCCCTAGAAGTAGGAACTTTTCATTGTGTAGTTCCAAGAGACAAGGGATCAACTTGTGGCTTTCCACTATGAAATGCATAGTTCAAGGAGGCTGAATGAGGTCATGGTTGGACTGGAAGGAATTTTATAGAATTTGACTAAGTGTGGGATCAATGAGGTAGAAGTGAAACCATCATTGAAATTATGAATGATCACACACACTTGGAACAATCGAGGAAACAATAATTAACACTTAGTACACAATAACACAATGATACCCTCAATGTAACAACAATACAACAACCTCATCCAAGTGTGATATTGTTGGCTTTTTTGGGTCTGACCTAGGTTCAGAGTTAAATAGTTGAACAAATACCTATACTACTGGCTCTTTCGGCAAGAATCCATGGAGAGCGAACTGAGGTTTCACCCGAAGTAGTATGGGAGGTGCTCGAACCTGCTTTCCGCACCCTTGAGATGTCTGAGGGGTTGATTTGGTCCAACTGTGAGTCCCTTCATGCAGGTTACTTTGCACATTTCCCTGGCCTTCACGCCCTAATATATTCACCTTCATGAAACCCTAACCATAGGTTTTGGGCCTTTCATGCTGCTGGAGCAGCGACTTGTACTATTTCCCTAAGTCACACCCAAGATCTTACTTATCTTCATATAATAGTTAGTTATCTTCGCGTAAAAAGATGCCTTATATTATATTTACTTATTTACCACATTCATATGAGTTTTCACAGTAACTAAATAATATACTTTCAATTCATACCAAATAATACATAAAACAGGAAAAGATACGCAAAAATATGGTAAAACTTCTCTTTTATTAATTATTCCCTTGGTTAAAGACTCGACCTGCCCTGCACACTTAGCTGCAAACGCCCACGCACTCAGATGTGGACTACTAAGCCTTTGCATACTCACTTGCAGAGCCTTCTCTTACTCTACGACCCAAAGAAATGACCTACGCTTTGACTCAATGCTTCATTCCATCATTAGACTCCTTGATCGATTGTTATTTGTACACTTAGAGCCTCGCTTTATTTATATAATCCCATGGCCCGCAGACCATGGGTGGACCTTTCAAAAATAGATTACATTACAAAAAAAGGGCAGAAAACCTTATGACTCTATTACGACTTCGTGCTCCGCACCCACAAATCATGGAGTCTTTACAATGGACTTAGTCAAAACTTGGGCTTTAAGCCCCAAAACATCCTTGGGGGGATTCGACACCTAAAAGGCCCCCAATAAAAACATTGTGACTCACCCTCAAGTCACTCTGTCAGTGCCGAGATCTTCACATGGAGACCCTCCAACTCTACTTGGATGGCTGCAAAGTGAGCAGCGCACTGAACAGCTGCCTACTGAATCTCCTATACTCATTGTTCTGATACCGCGGTGTCTAAACTACTCCCCTACATCTATTCCTACGTCCCTTTCATTTGCGTGAGCTTGCCTTCAATTGTTGTGATAATGATGAAGGCCTTGTCGATCCAAGGCTAAATGTACACCTTCAAAACTACTTCTCTATGTCAAATTGTGTCCACTTGCTCTTTCAGCACTTTGGCTTATTGCATTCAGGCAAGCTTGTAAGTGAGGGAAACCATCTATGTGGTCCCTTTGATGCTATCATAGTATTGCTAGAGCTCTCGCGCTTTTGACTCTAAGCATTATATATCAGGGTCCTCCTACAGGGTGGTGAGGACCTCGAATGTTTCTTCCAACATTATGCTGTAGTCCCTTATTGCACTGTTGATCTCCTCCATCCCTGATGTAATAGCGTTGGCACACTATTCTCTTACTTTTGGAGGAGTGGATGGATGCACCTTCAACCGCAGCTCTATTATCTGAAGGTTCAGCTCCAGCTGAACCTTGGCCATTTCTTCTCATGCCTCATGTACCCCTGCTGCTAATCTGTGGATGTGCGCCTCTATTGGTGCATTTGCTGGGATGGCCAGCTCAAGGACCATCTAGCAGGCTTCTTCAATTACCTGCACCATCTATCAATTCTGAGACAAGACCTCGTCGTGCTACAAGCTCAACTATTCCATGTTGATCTTTTGCTCACTCAGCACTTGTAACGTGCGGCTCTCCCTAGCCCACAGTTCTATAATAATCCCATCCTATAGAACATAAAGCATCTCCCATGGGAGCGTAGACATGTTGATCTTGATTCCTTTCAAGGTATTTACTGTAGGCTTGTCAGCCTCATTTGTTGTAGCTAGTGCCCCCTCTAGCAGCACTTTTGTGTTGGTTGTCAGAATGCATAGCATTTCCTCGACTGCAACTATCTATACTGCGAGGCTGGTAAAAAGAGTACCAACCTAAGGAGTGTGCACCTACAACTCCTAAATCTATGCTCAGAGGGACCCCAACATAATCTGATTCTCCTCCATGAAGTTCTAGAGGGCCTCAGTGGTGACATCACGCATTGTCTCGCCTATGTCATGCAGATCCACCTCAGTAAGGGTGATCAGGTCAATAGATAGTTTAGATGCTTTGACCTTCTTGCATGGCCCTGTCTTCCTGCTCGGGCATTGGTGCTTCAATTGTGTTGATGTTGTTTGTGGGTCCACGTCACCCTCTTCTCCCTCTGTTTCCATCTCTTTCTCCTGCTCCAGAGGAGGTGACCTCTGGCCCTCATGCACCTTCTTTGTTGCCTTTTGTGCTGCTGCTGTGGCCTTTTTCTGTTCTGCTACTGCCTGTGCAGTGTCCCATGCCTCCTGCGCTTTTGTTGCCACTACTTATTGACTTCTCTTTTCTTCCAACTGTGCCATGCGCAGTTTAGCCTCCTCCTTCTTCTACTGCACAACAAACTTTTCCAGCATGACAATATTTGGGGCACGCCATTCCAGCGGCCACGTCTCCAGTACATTGAAAATCACATTGTTAGTGGCTATGAAGTGTAGTTTGCTACACTCCTTCATAGGGTCCTTGCACGCCCTGAGGTATATGTTGTGGATATCCGCTTCAAATTCTACAAAATTTTGTAGGTTGTTGTAGATAACGGGTGATAATCGTGGCTTGTGGTTAATCCCCATTCTGATGTTCATCTCCATGAACACCAAGAATATCTTACTATCATGGATTTGGTTCGCATCCTTAGTGTCCCATAACAAAAAGGACTTCGTAGCCTCCAGGAGATCCCTTGCAATCATGGGGAACTGGCTGTCCTTCAGTGATTCCCCCACCACAAGCACTATGGACAGCAAAAGCCATGCATAGTGGAACATTTTTCCTTGTTCTGGTGCCTCGTGGAAATTCTCCAGGAACTCTTTGCACAAGAACTCAGACCAATTATACTGGACCCCTTCTGCGCATTGTTCAGCAGGTGACACCACCAGCATGGGTACCTCATCTGCACGAAACTTCCACATGACCTTACCCACCTTTATTTGAGTCACCACCCTAACCACTTTGTTGTTAATACTAGAGATCCTGTAGCCCCTCTTCTTCTTTTCTAGCTTATATTTATTCTTCATGGCCTCCATAATGGCCAAATCGTTGCTCTTCCCCACCAAGATGTCTTCGGGGTCCTCTCCTTTATATGGGAGCTGGGTAATGTGATGGATTAAGTGGTCTGTGATGGGGATGGGCTCCTCTAGCCACAAACAACCACCATGCACTAGGCAGAGCAGCTGCCTGATGAGGAAGGTCGTCACTGGGGTGCTATGGTAATGTTGCACCTAGAGTAAGTTTAATAACCCTTCTTTTTCAAATCCACGTCACCATTTTCTCGACTCCAATCTATAACCCCCACCGTGGTGTTTTGCTTGGGCTTCATGAGCTGCGTAGTCTTTAGTTGAGGGAATTTCTTGTGGTCAGCAAGATCCCAATCTTCAAACTTCATGTTCGACACTGGTCCCAGGTGCATTCCCTCAAATATGATGTCATCTGGGAGGAATGGAGTCTAGAGAGAGCTCTTGCTCTCATCAAGGTCCTTGGGCACTTTTTCCTTCCCATTCCATGGGGGATATACGCGTGCAACTTTGTTGTAAGGTGCACAGGATTGGTTTCTTCCTCCATTCCCTCATCCTATTCTTCTTCAATTATGAGATCCTCTAGGTCTTCTTCCTCCTCGTTGGTTTCCAGGTTAAATACTTTCCCTTTTTCCTCCATCATTAATCTGGTGCGCAATGGGTTTTGAGGGGACACCCGCACTAGAATCATTGGTTGTTTATCTTTCTTCAGCCTCGGCGTGCACGGTGATTTAGGGATTTTCACCACAATCTCGGTGCCTTCAAGGGAATTTTCTATGGTTAGGGCATGCGCAGCCTCTTCGGTGGTCAACTCTGCAATTTCCCTAGCTTCTTTAGACTTTGCCATCTTTCTCATCCAGAAATATCTCAATCACTCAATCAGGGGCTGAATCAATGCTCTGCATAGGGAAAACAGGTCTCGACTCAGAATACATGGGGCACACAATAGGTTAACTCGCAAATTACCAAAATGACCAAGTGTTGTTTGCTGGGCATCCCTTTCTAATAAATAGCATCTTTTGAATTTGATTTTGACTGTTCCCCACAAATCTGGTCCATTAATGCTCCCTTGGTGGCAGATTTTCCCAAATCTTTCCCATAAAATGCATCTTTATTGCCCATCACCTGCTCCATTTAGTCTCAAGTCAAGCATCACATCATGAATAGTGACTACAATGGTCACCTTCTAGCCAACCCGTGTGGCAACGTAGCCCCCTTGCGTGGTTGCAGACCTTGTGACACTTTTCTCCTACGCGTAGCTCCCGGGCAGAGTAGTTTATAGTCCTACGCCTCCTGTCAACTGCTTGGAGTGCTAAGACTGTACTTCCCATGGCTAGTGAGGTGGCCGCACCACCTGTATAGGGTTTCAACTAGTCATCCATCACTTTTCTTGGAAAACATCCACATTTTATTGTTACTGGTTGTGTCTCGCACTTTATCATTTGTAGCATACCACTATGGGTGATCACTTTAGTAATATGTGGTCCAATCCAAGGCATCAGGCTGATCAGCTCTTGGTGGTAGTCCCCAAATTCTTCAACATAATCTTGCACACCCTGTTTTTCTTATCGAGAAAATCCTTCTTTATTTAGTCCTCCCGCTTCTTGACTTCCACTTCCACCAGAGTGATTTTCTCCCTTAATTGCACCTTTTCTTTCATAAGTTCTTGGACCCTAAGATCACCCTATCAGATTTCTTCCTTAGTCCCCAAATGTTCCACTTCATTCAATTGCACAATCCCTTCCTCCAAGACTCCATGAGCCATCATATATACTGGCACTGCTATGTATGAAGTACACATTTTATACTCTATGGGGATTATTGCGTTCACTCCATATCTAGCCTCGGAGGCATCTGCTCCATTAGTTTCTTGCATGTTGTCGTATAACCCCACAGAACCACTGGTACATGCATGTCCTAATCAGTTCACTGTGCATGATATACCTTATTCACTGCTTTGCATACTTCGTTAAATCCTTATGCGTGGATAACCTTCTGAACACTCGTTCTTCCCATACTCCGTTGTTCCAACCGGAGAGGTCATTCAGGCAATTGCCTCACCCACACATGCTTACTGACTATGTATCCTAACATGAACTCTGTGTGCATCTGTGCAGGTTTTGAAACATATGCCTGTACCCATCTGGACAGGTGCACACGCAGATTGTTTTTTCCGGAAATATTGTTTGTTAATCACATTTGAGGCTTCCCAAACCATATGCACATCAGTCTCTTGCATTTGCACCAGTCCTCAAATCTTCCTTGGTGCATGCCCCACCACCTCACGAGCGTAGCACACAGTACCCATTTCAAAGCCTCGAAATGTTGTTATTTCGGTACTTCTCTTTCAAATCAATTCAGGATAGCATCTACCTCACTTAACCCATCATACATAGGCAAATCCCTTACTTCCATTGATATGCAATGCATCAATCTTGTCATCATGTTGCAATTCAACGTGGTTACCTCATGTAACTAGTTCTTCCATCTCTCTATCTCCTTGTCAGAATCAAATGTACAAGAGCTTTCACGCTCCCATGAGATTCGCCCATCCGTGGTGGGATTTTCCCAATATTTCTCTTGCGCAGTTACCTTGTAGATGCATTCTAAATCGTCATCTCTTTCATAGTCATGCACTAGTTCTATGTAGCACGATCCTTTTGCAGGGTCCAAAGGTACTACTACACACAGGGACTTTTTTCTCAAAAATCATCTTGCGCTTATTTAGGTGTATCACCCCATTCTTGTCAGTGGCCCAATCTATTCCTAATAGTGCAGGGTAGGGATTGCTATCATCAACAATATCTATCACTTCGAAGTCTACTAGTGCGCTTGCTTCTTCAATATTCACTATGATTCCCTGCAATCTTCCCATAGGCAAGATCTTTTATTGGTTCGCCATTCGCATTTGGATAGGAGACCATTGTAGCGTAGGCCTTCCCATGTGCTCCCATGTCTACCTCGGTAAAACATTCATGTCTGACCCTAAATCCAAAATATCTTGGTCCATCTTGTATTCTCCAATTTCGCGGTCAATCTCATTTCTCTTCCCATCCTTGTTGCATGCATTCCAATCTTCTGGACTATGTTTTGTTCTCCTGGCATAGTCCCAGTGCATCTATTTATGAGGTTCTGTAGTCCCTTTACAGGCTTTATGTTGCACAGTAGCTTCATGCATGTTTCTAGGAACGTCGTGAGCATCGATGGGTTCATTTCCAACTCCGTTCTGTCTTTGCGTCGTGAAGTGGAGGCATCAGTGAAGCTCTTCCTAGCTTCCATGAAGGTTTCCTTAGCATGCTCCAAATCAAACTTTGATTCTTTTGTCAGAGCCCTGCAAACCCAAGTACTATCTTCCAGCTACTTGCCTTTATCATAACCTGTCGTCATTCCACTTTGGAGCACAATTTTCACGTTAGGGTCTTCCTCGCACAGCTCAGAACTCACCATTTGCATGTTCTAAGTCGAGGGAGGTTGGAGCACTCCCTTGTCATGTAACCTCGCTATCAGTGTGGGACAAACCTCCATCTCATGATCAAACAACGTACAATACAGACATGATGGATGTGTTTGATTTGTACAATCACGAGCATAATGTACTAGCCCTCCACAATTGTAGCATATCAGTGTTGGCGACCTCTTTCGGGTGCTCCTCCACCTCGGTCGCGTCCGCGCCCCTGAAATCTAGTTCGTGCCATTCTTTCATTCTGGTCATGGGGTCGTATTTCGGCCTAAACACTATAGGTGGGAATCCTATCCATCATCAGTTCATAGCTTCTACAGGTGTGCTCATGATGTCCCACTGATCTACAGAAATTACAGAATGTGAATTCTATGTGTACTTCTGCAATAAATGGAAGTTGTTTGTAGCATGATTTCCTCCTACTTTATAAATCGCGCACCAAAACATAGGTGTTGTGCTAGATCTTGCCTGGGCCTCTGGTCTTAACTGCATTAGTCCTCCTCCCACGAGGTAATTTGCAAACACCGGGAAGTGGTCCTTCTCATGTCCCCAACGCTTGCACTTTACGCACCATGCCTCGTCGCGCACTTCTAGGCGAGATGTCTTGTCCTATTTTAGACTATGCATCTCAAGGTATAGGTTTTTCAATTGTGCATGAATCTACTGAACTCCCAGGTTAGGATCCTATAGCGGGGTCTCATGCAGTCTCATTGCGATCTCCAAAGCCTCGGCCTGAGTTGTTAGCCTCAATTGTGACAGCGTGTTCCTTAAATGCAGCGTTAGTGATGCTACAAACCATTCATGATGTTGTCCATCCGTCAAAGTCATACTAGCTTCACGAATTGTGCACTTCAGTCTCTGATCCAACTCCCAAGAAGTCATACCTAGTAGCATATTGATCTCCTTGAATCCAATGATCGACTGCACCTCTAACTTCAGTCTGTTAAATTCTTTGTTTAACGTAGTTTGGATGTATGCAATCCCCACATTCAGATTGTCATTAAAATTCTTAATATATCACATTAGCACATGATCCTATAGACCACTAACCAATGCCGCTTTCTTTATGTTGTTTTCCATAACTCCTTGAGCTTCCCATACAGCTTTTATCATGAACCAAAACTGGTTCGTATCTTCATTTCCTACTCCCTTGAACACCGACAACTTTATTGGGCTTTCCATATTGACTCGCAGTGGTGGCAGAGGTGGTATGGGCGAATATGGTGGTGAAGGAGGTGAAACTGGTGGTGGTGTGGCTGGGTGTAGTATGCACGAAATCCTCTGCCTTATTAAATTGATCACACTTCTTGGTGAGACCTTCGCGAGCACTTCCCTATTCCCTCACGGAGGTGAAATCAAGGGGCTAGTTTCTAGTTGTGCACTTCCTTCATTTTTGTAAATTCTCCCACTTTGCGTAGCCCCAAATATCAATGTATTCGCATAATCCACTTTTCACACAGTAGAATTTTAATCCAAGTGTTCAGATACTTAACGTACTTACCTTGTGGTCGCTTGAGAAAGTTTTGTTCTGCCTTGCTATAGATGACTGAAGTATCTACCGTAAACTCAGTAATGACTCCTCTTATAATTCAATCGAGCCAGTGATCAACATCGCATGAGATATTATCCTCCGATGCTTCCAATCTACGAACCAACTCTAGGGTCCCCACAATAGGAATGTCTAGCTTGCACCTTCCTTAGCTATATTCTAACTTTGTGATCGACTCCTACAGCTCATTAGGGAAGGATGCGAAGAAAATTTCATGGATCTCTATGTATAGGTAGCAGTATAACCACTCTTATTTTGATAGCCATGGATTCCTATTCTCTTGCACCGTGAACTCGTGAATTCTTCTATCCAACCAACCTTCAACTTCTTTCTTAGTTGGATTCCAAATATACGACATTAGACATCTCTATGCAGATCCCGGTCCTAGCAACGGAACCATTTGTTGGTTTTTTGGGGCCAGACCCAGGTTTAGAGTTAATTAGCCAAACAACTCCTTGCACCATTAGCCCTTTCGGAAACAGTCCATGGAGCGTAGACTGACGATTCATCCGAAGTAGTATGGGGGGTGCTGGAACCTAGTTTCTGCACCCTTTATATGTCTAAGGGGTTGATTTGGTCCAACTATGAGTCCCTTAGTGCATGTTGCTTCGCCCACTTCCTTGGCCTTCGCGCCCTGATACATTCACCTTCCCATAGCCCTAACCAAGGGCTATAGGGCTTTCACACTACTGGAGCAACGATATATACTATTTCCCTAAGTCACAGCCGATATCTTACTTATCTTCTTATAACAATTAATTATCTTTGCATAAAAAAATGCCTTATATTATATTTACTTATTCAGCACATTCATATAAGTTCACGTAGTAAATAAACAATGGACATGCAATTCATACCCAATAATACATAAAACATAAAAAGATACACAGAAATATGGTAAAACTTCTCTTTTATTAATTCCTCCTTAGGTTACAGACTCGACCTGCCCTGTGCACTTAGCTACAAGGGTCAGTGCACTCAGTTCCAAACTACTAGGCCTCTGCACACTCAGTTGCACAGCCTTCTCTTACTCTACGAACCAAAGACACGAGTTACGCTTCAACTCAATGCTTCATTCCATCCTTAGACTCCTTGATCCATTGTTATTTCTACACTTAGAGCCTTGCTCTATTTATACAATCCCATGGTCCATGGTCCATGGGTAGATCTTTCAAACCGACATTACATTACAAAAACAACAGTGGACAACCCTATCACCCTATTACGACTTTGTGCTCCATGCCTACAAATGGTGGAGTCTTTACAATGGACTTAGTTAAAACTTGGGCACTAATCCCCAAAACATGCCTTGGGGGGATTCCATGCCCAACAGATACTTAGGGTAGACTTTGCGACAATAGTGACATCACTAGTACAATAATGCTCAAGACTTGGGAAATGTATCTGTTGTATTTCCTTATGAAGCATAAGACAAAATAATGTAGGAGAATGCATCAAAAATACCCTTTAAGAATGTACAATTGACTCCCTTCAACTAGGTGTGATACTTTAAGATACACTTTGCATCGACAACGATGACCCTAGTACGAAAATGCATAAAAATTTGGGAATGGGTGCAGTACAAGTGTACATGGTAAATAAGATGCATTGGTACCAAAGTTCCCTCTCGTAATGAATGAAAATGTTCTTTTACAATGTTCGACACTTCCCATTCCAAAATATGACACTTGTGACAGTAAGAGAAAGGAGCAAACAACACTCGCAAATGTGAATGACATTTAAGATGACACATGCCAAAGTGAAGATAATATGAGAATAAGAAAAGGTGATAGTTGTAAAGATGAAAGTGACACTTGTGAAAGTGAAGGTTTGACCTCACACCAAGAGATAGACCTCCATGATCTCCTTCGAGTTGTTAAACTGATATTGAAGGAACCAAGATTTGATACTAATTGTTGGATATACTAAGAGGGGGGCGAATCAGTATTCCTTTAAATTAGCATTATTATAATATTTCAGAGCATTAGTTAATCTTCAATTACCATCAGTGTTTGTAAAATTTATACTAGTAAACAAAAGGAACACAAATGCACACAACTTTTAAGGTGGAAACCCCATCCAGGACAAAAACCACCTGAACGCTTTTCTAATAATTCTTTAATCTTCAACTCCAATTGAAAATACAGCTCCAACTTCCTAGAATCTAGAAAAGAATTCTTCTCCAACTCCCACTGGATGGATGCTCCAATGCCCGAGATTCTTCAGTAGTCAACTGAATGGATGCCCCAACACCTAATGAGCTACAATTCACCCTAGCACCACCCCACCACCCTGTAGAAGAATAAAAGAAGAATGGACTCTCGTACGAGGGAAAATGGTCCACCTTACAATTAGATAGAATGATGTAGAAGAAGAAGACACACTAAAACATAACTCCAACTATGACACAACCACCTAGTGATGATCCTAGACCTCTCGACACTGCCTCTTCAAATCTTGGCAAATAGACACTCGTACAAATTTTACAATGATGCTTTTACAGTGACTCTGTATAGTGATACTTTTATAATGACTCTATGCAGTCTGCCCACTTGAAGACTTCATGTGGTGAACTTCTTGCTATTTTTATGCACCTTGATTGATTCTCTTGTCATGCTACCTTTTCTAACTCTTTAGAACATTATATTATGCATCGATTCTTCTCTTGATGAATATATATAATACCTGCAAAATGTCTTCAAGGAAATACCCATGACATGATAATAACAAAACTTACCTCATCCTGAAGAGAATATGTCAGTGCTAAACAAAAGCAACAAACTAGAATACAAAGGACCTAATGCAATTGAGAGATTAACATGGATATACAGAATATACTTACCTAGAGCTTACCTCTACTGCATCATTTATCTACACCTTGCTCTTTGCTGCCTTAGAAAGTCTAGTCCTTTGTACCCTTTGACAACACTTGATCTAGTTTTTTTTCTTGCCTTCTAGGAGCACGATATTGAATCTGGTGTATCTCTAGAATTTCAAATCCCCAATATGAGATCTTTCGTCATGTAGTAGCCCTTCGAGTCTTCTTTCCAATGCCATAGGTCCGAGCCGATTTGGATTCTTCAAGGCAAAGTTATTCTCAATCTCTCCCAATGACATAATTATGGATTAGTTCAGTAGAGCGAAATTGTACGAAGTGAGACACATAAAAACAAAGTTTGTGCACTATCCGCCACTTGTTACAAGATTACAACCCACTTCTCATAGAGATAGTTGTGACGATTTTCCCAAGGTCACCTTTTTGAGATGAAATTTGGGAGCCTGCAAAATCCCTAACTTCCACAGATCATATCTTTGAAAATATAACTAACCAAGATCTGAAATCTGGTCACGATATTCATCCAGATTTTTCCTCAAATGGGTTTTACGTTCAACAACTAACACTTCGTAGAAATAAAGTTATAGCAAAAATCCCACGATCGCTACTTTTGGAGTATATATGAGATTTCGTTTTATAAAGTTGAGAGGGGCTTCTATAGAGAATGTTGGAGTGATTTTAGGAGATTAAAAAAATGTTAATTATTGAATATTCAATGACCAAAATCAATGATAAATTCCATTCCACAACTCCATGGGGTTTTAGCACATTGATTGGGGTTACTAACTTCAATCTTGAATAACTTACATACTGCGAGGAATTACGAGGAGAGATATATACCGATAGAAGTATATTTTTGAGTAGAGTATTCCTATAATGGTTACAAGACGAGAAATCATGAATGATGATGCCCAATGTGCCATGGAAGTTCAGGGTCATCAGTGGTGCTACATGGGTTGACATCAATGACAACCTTAGATCATCTTTAGGTCAACACAGCGCCCCCTTAGGAGGGCACTCAGGGGTTTTAAAAATTTGTAACAGGATCAAGAAGGATTTTTTTTGGGAGGGCCTTAAATATGCTATTCAAAATTTTGTGGCAGAATTTTTGGTTTGCCAACAAAATAAAGTTGAGACAATTAAGACCTTAGGTCTCTTATAACCTTTAGTCATTCCAGGTTAGTGTTAGAAGGAGGTCTCAATGGATTTTATCACAGGTTTACCAAAATCCAAAGCAAATAATGTCATCATGGTGGTAGTGGATAGACTTACCAAATATGCACACTTTTGTGCATTATCTCATCCTTTTAAAACTAGTAGAGTTGCTACTACATTTATGGAAATAATTCAAAATCTACATGGAAACCCAAAGATCATATCGTAAGTGATAGATATCCCATTTTCACTCAAAATTTTTGGACGAAATTATTTTCTTGTCTTGGTACTCAATTGACTTGTAGCTCATCTTATCATCCTCAATTTGATGGGAAAATTGATATAGTGAACAAATGTTTGGAAGCATATCTTCATTTCTTTGTATCTGATAAACAAACACATTGGGTCAATTAGTTACCTCAGGCTAAATGGTGGTATAACACTTCCTTCCATAATACAACAAAAATGACCCCATTTATGGAAGTTTATCGATATCACCCACCATCCATCACATCATATTTAAGAGAAAATTCTAAGGTTCAATTAGTGGAAGATCACATTCAGCATCAACAACAAGTTCTCCGGCTCTTAAAGGATAACCATACTCTGGCATAGAATCTAATGAAACAACAAGTAGATTAGCATCGTCGTGAAAGAAGTTTTGACTTAGGCAAATGGTTATGTTTATGGCTATAGCCATACAAACAAATGTCCCTCAAGCAAGCTAAGAAGGATAATATATTATCACCCAAGTAATATGGTCCTTACAAGGTATTGCAAAAGATTGGTACTATGGCACACAAATTGGAGCTTCCTGCATCTTCTCAAGTACGCTAAGTTTTCCATGTTCCATGCTTAAAGAATGTTATTCATGACAAGCTTCCAGTTCAAACAATATTTCCAAAACTTGACGACAAAGGAAAATTCATATTAGAGCCTGAAGCGGTTATGGAAAAAAGTACTCAACAACTACAAAATCGATCATTTTTAGAGTATCTCATTAAGTGGAAGAACTTACCCTCTGAAGATTCCACATGAGGGGATGATAATTTTATACAGAATCATCCAAAACTACGCAAGAATTGAGGAAAACACCATTTTTTGAAGGAGAGTGGCATGTCAGGTCCCTATAATAATAGTGTTGTCCCCTTATTTTTATTGTTTAAGTAGCACCCAAACTGTTATTGTTGTGTCAAATAGAAGCCCACTATTGTTATTGTTGTCACCTTACTTTATTATTGTTATGTAGGTTTTGATTATATTGTGACCTCTTATACTCCTCTATATAGAAAGGAGGCATTTTGATTTGTATCATCCTAGAATTATTCATTTATGTAATGTAAAGGAGGGTTCCCCCTTGAAAAGGATAATTTTTAAGTCGTTGAACTATCTTTTCTTCACTTTTGTGAGTTTGTTGCATAACAGAAAACCTTTATAAGATTTTATACAAAATGTGTCTAAAGATGAACCTTGTGGATCATGAGTGGACAAACATAGCTTTGGCTACAAGCCGTAGTATGCCATTTGTAAAAAAAAAATGCAAATATAAATAAGAAATACACAACATTATTTTCCTTTAACTCATCACTGAGAATTAGTAGGTGTTCATGATACTTTACAAATTAAATGATAGATTAAAAACCACAAAATGGATAAGGGAAAAAAATTGTTTTATGATAAGCTAAAACCCTCTTAAAATTTTGAAGAAGAGTAATGTGTCCAAAATTTAGGAAAATAACACCAATATGTCACTAGTTCTAAAACTAGAAGTATTTAAGCCATATTGCACCCAATAGGTTTCCTGTAATAGCATATAAAAATCCAAAAATAAGACTTAGTCCTGAAGGAGATTTTTAAGTGAAAACATATGAAGAACAATACATAGTTGTGGTTTTGTAATTAATATAAACACTACAACCACAATAAACATATTTGCATATATAAACTCTAATAGGTTTAAAGCATATATAATTATATATGTGGGCCTAATGGTTAAGAGCATGTGTTTCCTCCTAAGAGGTCACAGGTTCAAAACCAAAGCGAGTAGAGTATGTATGCCTTCGTAGACTTAGCAATCAAATCGCTGTGCGGAGGTGGGTCCCTTGTCCCACAAACAACACGGTCTCATACACCAATTTGGTGTCTGGCTTGGCTGTGACCTTAAAAATAGATATTATTATTATTATATAAAATAACAAAAACAACAATCTACCTCTAAAGACTATGAGTAATGTATAAATACAAAAAAATTTAACACGTGAATAATGTAGATATAGACCCATATACTGGTCGATGGAAGTTAAATTAGGGGAGACATGAGTTACCTAGTCTTGCAGGCATTTAGTAAGTCGTTCTCCTTGGCTAAATCTTTTTGCAGAGAACACATGTGATGGGAAAATAGTTCCGAAGATCTCTAAGGAAAGCTATGAAAGGATGTTTACCTCACATAGCCAAAACCGCAACAGGAAAGCATTAACAAAAGGAAAAGCCAAAATTTGTAAACGAATACTATATTTATAACTGTAAATATAGTAGTTTAAACAACGAGTCAAAAGAAAAAAAAGACATAACGAAGGTAAACAGAGCTTACTATGATAGACAGAATCAAACCCTTCTGTGCTAAACAAAGAAAGAACAAAGGAATGGAGCGAAATAAACGTACAAAGCTAAATGAAACTATAGCCCATACAACCTCGGTCAAACCCTAAGATATATCCATGTTAATCACCCGAGAATGGATCCTCGTCATCCATAAGTTAGGTCAAAATGTACATACGTGGAATCAAACAAACGCCACAAGTAGCATCGGAAACGTATGGAGTGTTCTTGATGAGACATGCCAATAGTATCATCAAACAATGTGTAATACATTAAATTAATACCAAATTCAACTTAAAAATTAATTTGAGCCAGTTTATATGGCAAGGTGATGTTAATGTGTTATGACAAACTATTAGCATGGTCATATACCAATAATTCAGTTAAGTTGATTTTTTTTGGGTGGAAAATGATTTTGAATCAATAATAATTCGTGTTATTGATGTGTTAAGGAACATTTCATTGTAAATAAAATGAGATTATATTATATGTTGCAAATTATAAACTTGTATTTAATGGTATATGATCTTAAAAAATATGAGATGTAGTAGAACTCCATATTTTAGTTTTTTGTTTTTTAGTGTTTTTTTTAATTAATGATTATGAAAATATTCTAATGTAAATTTTGTTAATTTCTCTTCTCGTGTAGAATTTATAATATTATAGGGAGTGAATTCTAAATTATGCAAACCAATGTGAACAATATCGAAACCTTTTGTAAGGGATATTGGTTAAGTGTCAAGGGAAACATAAGTTTTGTTTAGGTAAACTTTGTACTAATAAGACTACAAAAGAAGTGTCACAAGACTTAAATATATATAGAGAGAGAGATAGAGAGAGATATAGATATAGAGTTCATAAAGACTAAGAGATAACATTACAACAAAAATGCTCTTTGCTAGTAAAAATTGTATATTATATATATTAAAAAAATTAAAAATTCAGTGTAAGTTAGGATTATTACAAACTCTCTTGTTTATGGTATACTTGTAATAATAACAAATATGGCCTAAGCCATATTTCTATGAGACTGGATCATTTCCTTATCTTGAACACCTTCATAGGCTATAATCTCACCGTCTAATCATCCATCCTTCCCTGGAACGGTTCATAGCATTGCCCTCAGTTGAATGAAGTCTGATCCAGATCTAG
This sequence comes from Pinus taeda, assembly GCA_000404065.3. NCBI lineage: Eukaryota > Viridiplantae > Streptophyta > Pinopsida > Pinales > Pinaceae > Pinus > Pinus taeda. The sequence continues at coordinate 23,033 of APFE030658655.1, forward strand.
GAAAAATATCAAAAGGCTTAAAAAAATTATTAAATCCTAGGAAATAGATTCACAAACCCATATATAGTAACCTATTCAAAATCTAGACAAGAAGTTCACCAAAATTCATTCCTCAATGGAAGCTAAGCTAGTAACAATAGAAATGTCAAATGAAGATAAATAAACATTTTCAAAATATAATTCTTTGTCAAAAGAAGAAGAAGAGTATTATTAGGCCCCTATAATACTAGTGTATCTCCCATTTTGTTATTGTTGTGCCCATAGAAGCCCACTATTTTTATTGTTGTTCCCTTACAATAGGAAAAATAAGAGTATTGTAGGAGCTGCTAGAGCAATGTTGCATGACGAGGGATTTCCACTATCCTTATGGGAACAAGCTTGGAATACATCTATATACTTGTAGGCAGAAGCCCTAACAACATTCTTAGAATGATTACACCTAAAGAGGCTTTCATTGGGAGGAAGCCAAATGTGTCCCACTTTCATATTTTTGGATCCATAGTCTATTGTCATGTCTCCAAAGATAGCAGGAAAAATTTGGAGCCCACTGCAAAGAGGAGGTTCTTTGTAGGCTATACTAAGACACCTCATATTGATCGAGTGCACATGCCTTCACTCATGATAACTATTATGAGAAGGGATGTGAGATGTAATGAGGAGAACTATATGAGGAGTTCTCTAGAGTGAGAGTTGAGCATGCCAATAGAGGAGGATCTTCTAGTTCCAAAAGAGGAGCCTCAGTTGAATCCACAGAGTCCGATATTACTCAAAGGAAAGAAGAAATTCTAAGAGGATGATGTGGAATATCCACATTTGGAGGAGAAAAGAGAAAACTAAGTGGAGACACCCACTCACACAGATTTTTCGAGAGAAGCGAGGAAGAGGAAAAGGATGGTTGGCAGGTTGGTGTAGGAAGCTTAGGAGCACATTGGAGCTCTTATTTCCTCAGGTAGAAATAGGAGATCACTAGATAGATGTATAGGGTACATGGAAATCATGTCAGAACTGATAGATTTTGATCCATATTATTTTGAAGAGGTAGTTTCCTAGTAGGTTTGGGTAGATCCCATGGGGGAGAAGTATGAATCCATCATGAAGAATTATTCTTGGGGGGTTGTGCCTAGACCTTAGGACATATTTCTTATTGGTTCTAGGTGGGTGTAAAAGGCGAAACATGCAACTGATGGAAGTGTTGAGAAGAAAGGATTCTCACTGGAGGAGGGGATTGATTATGAGGATAGATTTTCCCATGTCGGAAGATACTCATCTATCGGTACCATATTTTAATTGGTTTGAAAAATGTGGTGGAGGATCCCCCATGGATGTTAAGAACGAATTCCTTAATGGAGCGGTTGAGGAACAAATGTACATTGAGCAAAATGAGGGGTTCGAGAACTTTAGTAGGGAGACACATGTGTGTAGGCTCAAGAGAGGTCTCTATGGTCTCAGGAACGAACCTCATGCTTGGTACACTTGAATAGATTCTTATCTTATTAGATTGGGCTTCACTAAGAGTGGAGAAGATGCAAATATCTAGTACATTATGGTAAATGGTTGTCTTCTCATGTTATTTCTCTTTGTGCATTATTTGATACTAACAAGAGATGACAAGTTGATCCAGTCTTGCAAGGCAGAGCTTGCACGAGAGTTTGAGATGAAGGATATGGAATTGATGCACTACTCCCTTAGCTTAAAGGTGTGGCAGGGGAATGGAGAGATATTTGTTGGATAGGGGAAGTACACCTTTGAAATCCTTTAGACATTCCATATGCATGATTGCAAACCCACGAATACTCCTTTAGGTACTAACTCGAGGAAAGAGGATTACCCTACAGGAGAGGTAGAAGATGTAACTATATACGAACAATTCTTGGGGTCCTTACTGTACTTGGTGAGCACAAGTCCCGACATTATTTTTGCAGTGAACTACCTTAGTCAGTTGATGGTGGAGCCTTCCAAGATTCACAGGAAAGTAGCGAAATATGTTCTTAGATAGCTTACAATAATATAATATTTTTGTTTATGGTACAAGCAGATTGATGGAGTGAAACTTGAAGGCTTCACAAATGCAGGATTGCGCAAGGAATACCTCAGGTAGGAAGAGCTTCAGGAGCCATCTTCAGTGTTAGGTCAGCAATAATTTCTTCGTACAACAGAAAAAAAAATATTTGTATCACTCAACTCAATATAGGCCACATATATGGCTACTAGTTAAGCGACGTGTGAGGCTATTTGGATGAGTAATATCCTTATTGGTCTCTTTAGTTAGGGATGGAGCCTACATTTATCCACTATGAAAATCATAGTACTAGTCTTATTGGAGAAGCCATAAAATGATGACTATGGTGGTTTGGAATCGTAGACTTTGGAGGAGATTCTTCCTTTAGAGATTAGCTCATATACCCTTAGAGTTAGCACAATTGGTTAGTTCTCTAAAAAATCTCTCTAATGGTATGTGGAACGTTGAAAAATGCCTCTGAAGAGTAGGTTCTAAGAAGAAGAAGAAGAGTCGAGGTGGAAAGAGTGGCAGAGAGTTTGTAGCCATTTTTTAGGTAGTAGATGCCTTGAAGCCCTACATCAAACCTTATTCTCTAGAAAGTGATCTGAAATAGCTTTCTAATGGCATGTGGAAGTCCAGGAATGACCATCGAGATCAAAATTTATTGACTTCCAAATTTGGTCCCAAGAAGGTCAAAATATTGGAGAAGGTTGGCATATCGGGACCTAGGGAGGTCAAAAGTTTGGAGGGTTGGAGTTTTGGGAGCTGATTCTTGGAACCCGATATCAGAGAGGTTTGAATATTAGACCTCGGTGATTAATGTCCTCAGCACTTCATTTAAAATAAACACAAAAGGAGCAGGCCAAATATCGGAACCCGATATCGGAAGGCTCAGAGCATCGAGACTCAATATCGGGAGGACTGAGTAGGTCATATCGAAACATTGGAGAAGTAGAATATCAGGGAGCAAGTAGAGCCTTGAAGGTTTAGAACTTCAACTTTTTGAAACCCCGTAATTTCTTATGAATGAAATTATTTAAAAGTGTCTATGTTGCGAGGAGTCAAGGTTTACAATGGAATTTGATGCAAAACCAAAGGACCAAGGGACCATTTCTCTCTCCTCTGAGAGGACAAATGAAAGAAGTTGGTTGTCCCTCACAAGATAACGTTGGAAGATGATGTCAACATGACATGGACATATGGAGGACATGTGGCAGTCCAATTAATTATTTTGGGTGGCATAATGGGGAAATTTTGTGTGACACTTGTCACCACTAAGGAGGTTTTATGCTGAGTTGACAACATCAACATGATGTCATCTCGGAGGTCATAATTTTAGAGGTTGGAGTTTTTCTAACTCTTGTGTAATAATTTTTATGTGAAATTTTTGATCTAATGAAGGGGGCTATGATATTTTTTAGTGTTTGATCGAGGGGAACCAAAGGACAAATGGCATAGAGAAGTCCTTAACACCGAGTGCTATAAATATGCCACATGGAAAGTATTTTAGAGGTTGGAATTTCGAAACTCCTCGGTAATTGTAATTTGGAGAGAAGCGCAAATACCAGTGGCTTCTACGTGTTGTCACTTGGATGAGGAAACCAATAAAACCAAGGGTGTAAAGAGAGGCCTAACACCTAAAGTGTTGTTGAGCATATCAGAGGTTGGAGACATCAAAACTCCACTATAAAAACATTTTGAGGAAAGTTATGATGTGTGGTGCTTCCGATGTTAAATGACACTTGGTCGTGGAGCTCAGAAAAGCAAAGGAAAAAGAGAAAATACATAGGGAGATAAGATCTGAACAAGATCCTGAAGGCCATAGCACCTAAGTGTTATGCCCCCGATCACAACACTTTGTCATATGTGAAAACAAATAAGGGGATAAGCATGAAGGGTCTGAGAATCTTTTTACCTCACAGTTTCATAACATTTGTTTTAATAAAAGTTGGTATAGATGAAGACTCTAATATTGGGGCACTTAGCTACTATATTGGTCATCACAGATAGTGGTCCTATGGCCAAAACGAGGCTAGGGTCTAGCATAAGAGGGGCTAAAGACATCAAAATCTCATAATTTCATAATATGATTTTAACAAAAAGTTACAATAAGGTGTGGCTCTCAAATTTCATTATGGGGTAAAAGCTCTAAAATGGCACAACATAGGTATATTGCAGATGGATGATTAAGCAGTAGGGAACACGGTGTGCATAAAAGAGTGTAGAGGTATATCATGAAATTGAAAGAAAGCTACCTTTGATCTTCATGTGCACACTTCATTGAATTAAATAAAGTGTAGAGAAGCCATACTAAAGTACTTTCCAGCTTTGTGAACCATGAATAAACATGGAGAGCCTCATTGGAGTGTGTGTCATGCGGAAAGAGTTATATTTGCGGACAAATCTAACCTCCCTAGGAGTCTAAGACTCTCTAGTGACAAACAAACCAAACAAGAGCAATCCTTCTCTAAATACACATTATTCTATGAGAATTCAAATGTTTTCGATCTTACCTTAGGTCCAA
>APFE030658655.1:45435-67553 GCA_000404065.3 Pinus taeda
AACATACATTATTCTATGAGAAACCAAGTGTTTTTCGATCTTACCTTAGGTCCAACGCTTGTTGTAGCAGTCCAACCTTGTTGATCCAAATGAGCTCCTCCTTCACTTTAAGACCTGCATACACTAACAAGCAAACGATTACATAACACCTGAATATTTCATAAAACAAAGCATATTCATCACATAGACCAAGGAGTACATGAAATAATTCATTAACAACAAATCATTGAGAAGAATGGACTTATTTGTATTAAGGAAACAAAAAAGGAACCATTACACCCTGAGCCTTGGTGTTGTGCAAGCTCCTCCCAGGGTCCAACAAGAGATTTCCTCTACTTTGACAAGCTCACCCACTTCCAATATGGCAACAAGAAAGGATGGTAATCTCTCCTCACAAGTTAACAATGGAAGTCCTAGTTCCAGAAGCATTTACCCTTTGGAACGTTCAGCTTTCAACCTCCCCTCCTCTGGCCCAATGCCTGTATTTATAGTGTTCTAGAGGAAGTTATTCAGTTCCAACATCAATGGGATACTCCCTCTTTTGGATGGGGTAGCTCCTCTCTTGAGGGGATAAGTTCCTCTATCATAGGGATGCATGAACCATCTGGAGGCGCTCAATACACGTCAAACACTCTTCTAGAAGGCTCTAGAAGTGACCACAAGTAACTTTTTAAAGATGAAAACTCGCGCCTTTTGACCTTTAGGGGTACGCAACCATCCTTTGGCTTACAGAGCGTACAAGTACGCATGTACAATGAGTTTGGGATGCGTACACGTAGGCAAGGTAGAGAGAACCTGCGTACCCAGAGATAAACATGTTTTTAAGTGACTTTCTCTCTTTTTGAAGTTTTGACATGAAGAGCAGAGGTATGGGGCTTGACAAAGAGGACAATATGGATATTGATGAGGCCATATAAACTGCAGATAGTCAAGGTGACAAATTTCAGTGTAACAGTGTGCATGTGGACTAATGATTTAATTATTAGTATGGAGAATTCTCAGAATCCCATTATCATGCTTTAATGTAGTGGCCTAGTCAGACGTGACAAAAAAATGGAGATCCATATAGAGGTACACTCGGGTAGTGTGGAAACAAGCAACAAAGGAGGCATTGAGCAAAGTGTAGCAAAGGAACAAAACACAAGAGCACAATTGAGCAAATTTGTGGAAAGTAACATTGTTGTGAGAGATATATGTAGAGAGCTCTATGTGTGTGTGTAGGTTTGTTGCTTCGAGTGAGGCCAAGTGAGCCTTTTCTGTAGGGAAAGGATGAGAGTACCTAAAAAGAAGAAAGAAACCCTGTGAGAGGTTGTGATGTTGTATGAGAAGATGGTGAAGGTTCATGTGTATAGGAAGAAGGCTGAGTGATTAATCTCTATGTGAGAGGTCGAGAACTGAATCTATCTTGTGAGGGAAGAGGGCTAAGAGTAGTCTGGTTCTGTGGTGTGAGAGGCTGAGAGATACTGAGGAATAGAAGGCCGAGAACTGAGCGTATGTTGATGAAGAGAAATGAAGAGTGTTGTATGGGCTATTTTGAGTGAGTACTATTTAGAAGAGTTGTGGGATTCTGCAAAGTGAGCAGAGTGAGTAGAGAACAGAGTAGATATCAAGTAGAGTGGCTTCCAAATACAGTGAACATTAAGTTCGCTATTGATTGTGGATTGGAGCCTGCATATAGGAAATTGTTGCTCCATCTCTAGTAGGTGTTGAAATAAGTCTTGCAAATTAGCTCCTCCTGTAAGTTGGTTCCTGAAACAAATCCTTCAATTTGGTGCTTCAGATGATGCTTCTAGTAAGTTGACCAGGTGTTTACAAAAGGAGGGATTTTGTATTTCTTGTTAGTGGGTACTAGTAAAAAATCAAATGGAGTCAGTGCTTCCTATCAGAGGTCACTCACAAAAAAATTGATGTAATAGAATAGAGGCTCTTATTTTACATCAATAACAATAAGCTTTGGTGGTTTTTTCCCGAAAAGGTTTCTATGTAAAACCTCTATGTCTCATGTGTATGTTTCTCATGGTGTGTGCTTGTATGTTGATTTCATATTGGTGCCACTTGATATGTTTTTGATGGTTATATGGATGGTTTCCAAGTTTGAGTAGGAAATATAAATTGGCATAAAAATATAAATTATCCTTAATATTGATTCACCCCCCCTCTCAGTATTAGCATTGTTTCCAACAATTGGTATCAACACAAGGTTCCTTCAGGAATAAATTATTTGCTAGAAGGTCGATCAAAGGGAAAAAATGGCTAATCAAACTTGGATTACCTTAAAAGGAGTTCCATTTTTAAATGTATCAAAATATGTAGTATGGAAGGTTAGAATGTAAATATATTTAATGGCCTTGGATGTTGATTTATGGTGCTTCGTATTCAATGGAGAGAATATTGAGCGGGATGAGAAATCCATGGAGATTTTCGTGAAAGATATATCTAATATAGATTATAATAAAGTAAGGAATTGTGAGACAAAAAGGGAAATGTAGGGCATACTACCATTTGTATATGGAGGAGATAGCCATGTGGCTCAAGAAGAGACTGAGGAACCCTGCTTCTCTAGCAATGAACCAAATCATGTGGAAGTTTCTGCTAATCACCCTTGTGTTGATGATAATTAAGTAACATAAGGGAGAGAATGTTGCTCTGAAGATATGATATTTCTTTGTGATAAATATAAATAAATAGTTCATTCATTATCTAGATGTTCATGTGAATCACTTGAAGCTAAAGATAACCATGCATCTAGTAGTAATAATGAAGATAAACCCACTTTAGTAGCAATATCAATTGAGGGATCCTCTAAATAAGAAGAGAATATATCCCATGAAGAGAATAGGGGCATCATTGGAAGTGATGAAGATGGAATACCCCTTAGACCCATCGAAGACTCCATGGACAGAGAAATGGTTTTAGATCTCTTTGATGACTGAGGTAGCACCTCTGATAGTGAAGAAAAAGATCTGAGTGAAATGATCTATAGTTTTGTCCCTATAATACTAGTGTAGCATATTATTGTTTTTTTCAATGTAGCTTGTTTATTGTTATTGCTGTGCCCTTGTAGTCCCCATGTTGTTATTATTGTGCCCCATAGAATCCCACTGTTGTTATTGTTGTTCCCTTACATTATTATTGTTGTGTAGGCTCTAATTATATTGTGACCCCTTAGATTCCTATATATTTAAAGGATGTTTTATCATTTGAATCATTCAAAAATTGTTCATTTATGTTATGTAAAGGAGGTTCCCCCCTCGAAGAGACTAATTTTGAATTCATTGATCTATCTCTTTTCAAACCTAGCTACATAACATTTGGTATCATAGATGATTAACTTTCCTAGTTTCCCTGTGATACCCCTTAATTCAACTTCCTTTCCTTCCCCAAAAAAATGTCAAGAAAATTTCTTGAAAATGAAAAGATTTCATACCCAAAGATTATAACCATTTGACTCCTAGTAAAACATCTACACCACCAATTGGAATGGAAAGCATTGGAATATTCAATACATATTCTCCCATGGTTAGCTTGATATTATGGCACTTTCTAGAGAAATTTATAGTTCCTTCATTTGTAACCATCACTTGACACTCTGCTGTTGGATATAGGAAGAAATTATATTCCTTGGATATCTTAGAATGAATAAAATTATGGGTACTACCTGAATAAATCAACACTATTACCTTTTTAATTCTTGATTTGTCCTTCTACCTTGAGAGTTTGAGGAGTGGTAATTCCTACCAGTGCATTACAAGATATGGTTGGATTCATTTCTTCTTTCTATAGGGTTGGTTCTTTGTGTATATTCTCCTATTTTGATGTTTCTTGTTCCTTTCTGTGCGAAACAATTTAAAAGCTACATGCAAACCCAAATATTATTTTAAGTGATAGAGATCCCATTTTCACCGGAAATTTTTAGAAGAAATTATTTTCTTGTTTGGGTAATAAATTAGCTCATCTTATTATCCTCAATCTTGTGGGAAAAATAAGATAGTGAACAAATTTTTTAAAGGATATCTTTGTTTCTTTGTATATGATAAATAAACTCAATGGGTCAAGTGGTTACCTGTCATTGAATGGTGGTATAAGATGTCCTTCTATACTGCAGAAAAAAGACCCCATTTATAGCACTTTATGGCTATCATCCAGTGTCCATAAAATCATCTAAGAGAAAATTCTAAGGTTCAAGTAATGGAAGATCACACCAAGAATCAAAAAAAGTTCTCTAACTCTTAAAGGAGAGCCTCACTTTGGTGCAGAATCAAATGAAACAATAGGAATATCAACATCGCACTGAAAGAAGATTCGGTGTAGTCAACTACAATTTCTACGGCTATAACCATGCAACCAAATATCCCTCAAGCAAGCTAAAAATGATAATAAATTATCACCAAAGTACTATGGTCCTTACAAGATCTACAAAATATTAGTACTATTGCATACAAATTGGAGCTTCCTGTATCTTCCCGAGTGAACCCATTTTTTCATGTTTCATACTTAAATAAGGTTATAGGTGATAAGCTCGTAGTTCAAAAAATATTTCCAAAACTTGATGAGGAAGGAAAAATCATAATGGAACCTAAAGGAGTCACAAAGAAATAAAACCTGACATCTACGAAATCAATGAATTGCAGAGTATCTCATCAAGTGGAAGAACTTACATGCTAAAGATTACACATGAGAGGATGAGAATGTTATACAGAAGCATCTAGAACTACTCAAGCATTGAGGACAACAAATTTTTGAAGGAGAGGGGTATTTTAGGTCCCCATAATACTAGTGTAGCCCATCATTATTATTGTTAGTGTAGCTCCCATATTGTTATTGTTGTTCCCATGTAGTTCCCATATTGTTCTTATTGTGCCCTATAAAAGCCCAATATTGTTATTTTTATGCCCTTTCATTACTACTGTTATGTAGGATTTGATTATATTGTAACCCTTTATACTCCTATATATAGAAAAAATAATTTTCATTTGAATCATTCAAGAATTGTTCATTTATGTGATGTAAAGGAGGTTGCCTCCTCAAAGAGGCTAATTTTGAATTCATTGATTTATATATTTTGGGATATGGTTACATGAAATCTGTTTTAGAAAGAAATTTATCTTTTCTCTAAAGGATATCAAACACCTATCAAAGGAAAATATCAAGAAAGAGGAGCAATTGAAAATTTATGAGCTTGTGAATGAAAAGTTGAGAAAACAAAATAGTAAATATTAATGATCAATAAGAGGAGACTAGTAGGATGAGTGGCACGTTGACCAATCAGTTGAGTAGGAAGGAAGATTACCTTAAGAGACTACAAATTGAAGTAGTCTCATTGAGACATGACTTAGAAAATTAAAATAAAGAGTTGTCTCAATATCAGAAGCTTGAGGAGTGCACAAATGCCTTAGATGATGTTTTTTTAAGAAGAGATCCCTGCTCATCAAGGTTGGTTTGGGTTTCAAAGAAGAAACTATATCCAAGAGGGAAAATACTAAAGGGTAGACTTGCTATGTAAAGGCAGTTCGAGGTTCTAACAAAAACATAAGAAAATAAGTTTTTCAGCTTCAAAAACAAAAAGGAGAGAAGCATAAGTGAGCCAAGAAAGAACAGGGAAATGAGGTTGTTGGAAAAAAACAAGACAAGAAAAGGCAACACCAAAATGTTGAGAAACAGAAGAAAGATAAGCAATAGAAGGGAGCTAGGAAAATACAAGAAAGAGTGCAAGGAAGAAATTCAAACTATCATGGAGGGAATTTGAAGAACCAGTAGAGGTCCTTTCCTCCTCAAGGAAAAATCCCACAAATAAAAGGTATCTTTAGTCCTAAAAATCCTTTTCATGGTTATTGTTTTTCTTGCAACAATTTTGGACATAATTCCATAGACTATAGATGGCATGCAAGCAATAAATATGTGTTTGGTAGAAGCAACCCAAGAATGTGTAAATAGGTTAGGGAAAGGAACGCTGGGAGTGATAGGAGTCTTGAAAATATTGTTGTAAGTGATAGTAATTCATTTTATCCATTCCTAAGAAAATCGAATGGTACAATTGTGACAATCTTAGGCACAAGAGAGTGAGTTGCAGATATGAGAAGAAATGGCATGCTTCATGCATATGCATGAAAATGTAACAAGTTAGGATTTCAATATAAGAAGAAACAATGGAGGTGAGGAATACAAATTTGTCTTTAGTGACTAGTGTCAAAGGAGCAACTTGAAAAGAGGAGGAATATATCAAAAGAAAACTAGGAAGAATGATCCTATTACCCTTGTTGTAGACCCCTCTATAAGGCAGGAGGAAGATTGGGGTTAAGAAAGTAGAATTAAAGGAGAATTTTCCTCTATTCATGCGTAGCCAAGAGAAATCCCAAACATGGGCAAAGAAGAAGATGAAAATTAATTCTTTTATTAGGGCTTGGCCGAAGAAGGTTTGGATGAGAAAGAGGATGATCTTCTCAGGGGGAGTAGGTCCTCTTTTTCTCTTCATTAAAAGAAGAGAATGGCCTCAAAGGAGGGAAAATAAGTCACGTCTGAGCATAAAATCTCATAAAAGCAAGATATATCTAAACCATGAACATATGTCTAAGCCTCATGTCGATTACAATAATGTATTTTCCTATTTCAAATATATGAGCATTGAAGAGAAAGGAGGAGTGCAACCAGCATGAGTTCAGGGAGAGTAGAAGATAACTCTTTATGTTGTGAGAAAATAATATGGGTTGCAATAGAAGTGTAGAATGATAGGAAGCCCATAGTTATGTTAGGTCCACAAGATCAATGTCAATGCAGAGGAAAGGAAGGAGTTGTAAGAGATTCAATAGAATTGGCTCATGGGGAGCTACTTTGATAGTAGTAACAGGCAACATTTGTCAATCTCTCGAAGAAATATTGTTGAGTAAATGAAAGTTTTTCACCTTGGCTGGAATACACTTATTTCATTTAAGTTGTGAGTTTGATTTTTCCTAGTAGTCTCGTGTTCATAAAGCAAAATGGGTATAAGATTTCATGTCCCTTAGTCTTTGGTTGGTATCGCAATGAAAATTGGTGGTATAGATTCATGTGGAGTAACCTTTGTATGTAAGTTTCATAAATAATATGGAGAGGTCGAGGGGTTGGTGAATCAATATTATCATTTCACTAACTTTTTCTTTTCATATTCAAATTTATATACGCTAATTCAGTGAAGGAAACTCACATGTGCACACGACTATTCTAAAGGCAACCAATGTATATCCAGTCAACTTATGATTCAATTAATTCATCATATGTTGATCTTTAATCAATGCATCAATACTTGATTAACCATTTAAATAGTAACCATGTGCAGTATAATAGAATAAGAAATCACACATAAGAAACACACATGAACACCAAGATTTAATGTGGAAACCAAATGCGGGAGAAAAACCACCTGATGTTGTCGTCTCTGTTTTCTTCTAATATAAGATTTTTTTTTTTTTAAATCTTGTATTGGTGCAGACTCATACTAGTATTCAAGAACCCACCTGTAGAAGGCTACAACACTCTCATTCTCCAGCTTCTATTGGAAGGGAGCTACAACCCCATAGCTCTTGTATTAGCTAATATATTTACTAGAATGTAAGTGTCGTCCTATAGAAGACTCCAACATTCACTCATTTTCCAGCTACTACTAGAAGGGAGCTCCAACCCCCTTGCTCTTGTATTAGCTGATATGCTTACCAGTACGTAGACATCGGCCTACAGAAGGCTACAACCTTCTCTCTTCCTCCAGGGACCATGTTTCATAAATTTTCGGAGTGGATACTCTTGGTACACAACAACACAATATGAAGGCCACGTTTCATAAAATTTTCACACTTGACCCATCAGTAACATTGAAGCTCAAAATCAATCACCACTGCAATACAACCAAATAATAAAAACCCATCATCTTTGAAGCAAATCACAACCAATCAATATGAACATTCAGAATACTATCACCAGAACAAAGAGAAGAACCCAGAACTCTGCATCAACAACCAGAACCAATTGCAACTTCAAACATCATATTTCATAATGTATACTCTACTTTGAAGTACTGAACTAGCATGTATACATTCCTTCACCAAGGAGAACCCGTGTATATATCTACAAATACTAACTTAAAACTCCATTGTTGATCCAGAAATTTGTCATACCCATATCATGACATTTATAGAATAAAACATGCGTTAGCAATCAGATCTAGCCTAATCAATATCAGATCATTCAATGAAAAGTCATTTAAGCTCTCATGATCCTCATCTAAGATTGAATTCATGGTTCAAAAAATATTTCAGATCATAGCCCTTGCAACATAAAATATACTTCAAATAGAAGTATTCCTAAGAAACCCTTACACTTGCACACTTGGCCCTTTGATCTTCTCCTCCTCATATAGGTTTAAGCCTTCCTAAATAGCTCAGACCATAAAAACACTTAGAGCCTGTGGTATTCTTGCATAGGATCAAATAGTCATTACTCCACTCAATATTGTGGGCTAATACCATGGTATTTACCCTTGGTATTCTTTAATCTTGAATTTCCTTGATTTTCCAACCCATACGCGCTTTTACTCTTGAGAAAGTGTGTGCATACGTATACGTGCATTTTTTTATATGGACCCATTTGTATACACTACTTGGACAGAGTGAATCAGTGTATACTTCTTAAACCATTCTCTTTCTTCAATCTCTAGAGTCTGATTTGTAATACTTTCATGTTAACCTATTGCATTGTGAACTTTCATCTATGTGAGTTTCCATTAAGGACATGACCTATATCATAATGCCAAAAATCTCTCACTTTGTACTTGATGGCAACCACAACACCAAGATACTTCCCCCCTTTGACATCAAGGGCAAATGGCGGACCAAGATATTCTCCCCAGTAGGGATTCTCTACACATGTTGAATTCTCCTATCATGCTCCCCCTGAGCTTTTACCATAATCTCTTATGGATGTGAAATGAGGTACGCGACTATATCACTCAACTAAGTTATTATTATATTCCTATCATGAATGGCTCATACATACATCAATCACCCAACCAATTGGGGATATACCATGATTAAAAAATTTTCAATTATTACATCATCCTTCCAATGCATAGTGGGGTTACATCAAAGGTCTTCACATGAAATTTATAACAAGGACTAACAATATAAAAAATAAAATTATAGTCATCAGCAACTATCATACACCATATATGATCTGCACCATAAGCATTTGCCAACAACATCAAGATCAATAGCCTGTAAATGTCCATCATCAAAAGGGAAATTTGAATCAAAACAAATATGTGGATCAAGAAATAAAATAATAATAATGTACCAAGGTCATATAATATAATGCCAACAATGAATTATTAGAAGCATATGCTCCCCCTGAGCCTATGACAGTCGCTCACTATCAGACTTAAAATTGCATTTGTTAGTAAGAATCGTCAAGGCATCATCATCAACAAGTTATTCATCAAATTATTAACAAAACACTTCCACATATCATCAACATATTATAATCATCATCAATCATAATAGAATATATAATTGATAATTTACTAAACCATATCAGACCTCTTTTCCTGAGTCTGTCCCACTACTTTTTCCTCAAAACACCTTATACGTGACTATGCAACTTCCAACTCACATATATATGCAACTTGTCTTCATAATAACTACATACGAGAATTGGAATACTGAAGTTTTACACTTTCATCTCCCCCTGGATCTATTATGTATGTATACTGAGTTATGCCACATATTTCTGGCAACAATTCCTTCTTCTTCAATACATTGTGTTGTCATGATGGTTGCTCCTTTTGGTATGGTGGCCGAAATTTTCTCCCGCATTCCTTTGCTATATGTTCAAACTTGTTACACATATAACATATTACATGTTTCATATTCCTTCCATTGCAATCAATAGATTTGTGGCCAACCATATTGCAAGAAAAAAAATATCCCTTAAAGTACCTGGAAACTACTAACATTTCTAGGTGACGGTCTTGAACCATTTTACTTGTGCATTTGGCTGCAACATGTCCAAATTTATGACATATAAAACATTCAACATTATTTGTTAGGGGAAAGAACCAATTATCGCTTCGATAGTTAGGAGGAAATGATTTTCTTTGAATTCTTTTTTTCCTTAGTTGTTGATGGGGTTGATCTCTTATCTCATTGTTGAGCAATTTAGATTTTTCATCAAGGTTCCTTGCCTCATCTTGTGAGCTAGAGTAACGTTCAGCAATTTCATGAAAACCAAGATTAGTCTTTCTAAGAGGAGAACGCTGAACTTTGATGATTTCATCTAACGTTTCCAATCCTTTAGCAAATATAAGATTCAAAGTTTTTATATTCTCAAGTTCTTTTCCTAGATTTACTACTTCACATTCTAACACTTCATTGTGCTTTTCCTTTTTAGTGACTTGATGTGTCATTGTGTCTATGACTGTATCCTTTTCTACCAAACAAATTTTGAGTTGATTGGTTTCTTTAAGGAAATATTCCTTTTCTCATGTATCATTTTCATATGCCATGAGTAGTTTAATATCTTGATTATCTTCATCACTATTAGAGATGCCATCACTATCTTCATGAGTATAATAAATTCTATTACCTTTTGCAGAAATATTTCCTTCTTCAAGAGGGCATTTAGTAACGTGATGACCAACTCGTCCACAAGAAAAACATTTGAAGGGAAACTTACCTATAAATCTTCCGAAACTCTAATGAAGTTTCTTCACAAATTTTACCTATTCTTCTTCTTATATATATCCTGATTCTTTGACATATCCCTTTTCTTTTCCTTTTGCAGAAGCTCTGAAAGCGACTTCTCTAATTTCTGATGGACCTCCTTTCCTCATTTCAAAGGTAGTTAAAACTTCATGAAGTTGAACGATAGTAACATATTGTAGATCTTGTTTTTCTTCAATGGAAGATACTTTTGACTCAAATTTGGAAGACAAAGATCTCAAAATTTTCTCAATTATAGTAGCCTCATTTATTTCTTCACCCAGATTTCTCTTATGATTTACAATCCCATCTACTTGTAAGAAAGAAATAACTAGAAATAATTTCATCACTATGCATCTTGAGAGTTTCATACTGGATTCTGAGAGTTTGGAGTTTATCACGTTTCACCTACGAGTCTCCTTTGTAGCTCTTAATGATTATGTCTTGTATTTACTTTGCTGTGTTGAATTGCATGACTTTGATGAATTTTGATTATGATAGATTCCCAATAAAGAATTGATGGCTTTGTCATTGATTTCATATGATTTATTTTCTGATGGATCCGTGGGGACTGCTACTACATATTGGTATCCTCTTTCCACAATTGCACAAACATCAACTCCAAGTCACTGAAGATAAGCTCTAGTTTGTGTTTTCCAATATACCAAGTTGTTCCCCTTAAAAATTGGTGGTCTGATAGATCCCATGGTTTTGTGATTGTTCATCTTGAAATATCTCCCTTCAAGCGATAAAGCCTCTTCTGAAGGACCTTCTCTAATACCAATTGTTGGAAATAATATTGAGAGGGAGGAGATGGGGGTGAATCAGTATTATCAACTTACTAACCTTTTCTTTTCATATTCAAATTTATATACCCTACTTTAGTGAAGGGAACTCGCGTGTGCATGTAATTGTTCTTAAGGAAACTAGCGTATATCCAATGAACTTATGATTCAATTAATTGATCTAAAAATGGGGCACTAAAGGCTTCTTGTTAAGCTTACAAGAACCTCTCCCACTTCCAAAGCTTAAATGTTCCCAAGATCTAGTGATTAACCAATTGTGGAATTAAAAAGTGCTTGAAATAGGCGTATGATTGTGTTTGGTTTTAAACTGTTTATCTATTTTAATTTTATTTTCTTGAACTAATATAAAACATATAATAGAAAATAAAGCAAAAAATACAATGTAGCAACAAGTAATCACACATAACAACAATATAATATGGAGTTCACCCAAAACTCTTGGGCTACGTCTCCTTGAGCTCTAGTCAACTCAACTAGGCTCTCTGAGATTATGGCTTAAATTATTTTACAAGCTCCACGCTCAACTCCATTGGTTTACACTAAACCTATTGGCTTAGAATTCCATCGTACCCCACTCGATTTCCTCACTCTGCAGATAGATCTAGGCTTCTCTGGACTTGACTCCTTTAATCAACGCTCTGAGCGATCTTGCTCTAACTTGCACCAAATCCCTTAGAATCCTCTTAACTATCTATGGAGTTCCTTCTTCTATCTTCAGCACACTCTAGACCCCAACAATAGCTGATCAGTTCAACCGTTTGTTGTTCTACAGCTTCACTATGGCTCCATGGCTGTTAGAACTCTGTTGTGAGCTCTCTGGCTCTAGCTTTGGCTCTGGCTCTCACTCTTGGCTCTGGCTCTGGCTCTTGGCTCTAGCTTTGGCTCTCTGGCTCTAGCTCTAGCTCTCTCTGAGCTTCTCTCTGCCTCTGTAGTTTTCTTGACCTCCAAGTGACTCTCAGCAACCTTCCACCGACCTCTTTCATTCCTCCAACTCCCGCTCTACAATTGTGTGCTTTATGCATTTGTAACATGTCGGTTATAGTCCTCCATCATGGAAAACCCAATTTTTCACCACAAGAATCCATTTACAATGGAAAGGAATCGTTGGCGTGGGGGAATCCGATCGTTTTTCCTTCCTCTAGCCATGTCATCCAAATAACGGAAATATATTGGAAACGCACGCAAAACACATCATGGGCCTTTAGCCCAGACTTCAAATATTATGGAATCAGCCTTGTAAACCTACCGGGTACATCCAAACATCACTTATTGCTATTGCATGGCATAATGGCCAAAAAACCCAATACTTGGATAATACACAGAAAATCCAAAAATCAAGATTTCAAAACTTATGAAATTGCGTAGATAATTCTTATCGGGTCTGTCTTTTATCAGCATATCGCAAGTCACAATCACAATGTGCATTGGCCCTGGTATCGAGGGTTCGCTAATTGCTAATCACCGATATCACCAATTGCTAACGACCCCGTTGCTATATCGTAAACGGCATATCGCATTGGTAATGGCCCGGGGGTTCTTTCCTTTGGTCATGTCAATTGCCAATCTACCAATTAGGTCCTGACCATTGATGTGCGACCGCTAATCCAACGGCTGAAGTCCATTTCGAGCACATAACTTACATGGGCACTAACCACCAAAAAAAGTGATTTCCTCTCTCCTCCGCCATGCCACGTGTCAGCCAATGTATGGATTCAGGTGGAGCCCATCCAATACTGCTTACTGCCCCTTCCTTTCAGAACTCAAAAACTTCACTTGTTTGATTTATAAATCCGTTGGGTCCACTGAAGGCCTTTGTGCCTATTTTAAGTCCTTCAGACTTTACGATGCAATGGATTCGAACTGTTTTTATGTTTAAAAACACACTTTCCCTTAAGTCTCATTTATATAAGAATTTGCCTCCTTTTCAAAGGACAAAGGCAAACTTATTTTTGCGATAACTTTTTCATCTGATGTCCATTTTAGCCCATTCAAGTTGCAGTAGATTCAGAATGAAAAGATCTATGAAATGAGACTATTTCCAAGAGCATCCTTGGACTTTAATTTTCCTCTGTGAGGAACACTTTAGACTTAGAAGTCTATCCAAGATCCATTCTGGATCACACCTTCCCACTAAAGAACTTTTTGTCTCCAAAAGACTGATATACTGATCTGAATAGTAAATGAGAGTAACAACACCCTCTTCTGTCAGCCTCCATACACTTGCCTCTGCATAGTGCCTCTAAACCAAACTCTCTGACCACTTTCCTTGCTAGACGTGCTGGTCTTCCTCGGAAGAACTGTCTTCCTTCTTGACTTCATGCGGAACTCATGCTGAGATGGTCACAGAAGGTAGTTTGAACTTCTCTGCCTCAACCATTGATCCAAGGTGGCTCAAACAAATGTGAAGTACATCTACTCCAAAAATTTTCATTTGCACCTGTTTGAAAAGCTACCAACAACAACTGTTAACAACAACAGAAATACAAACAACAACTAGATGGACTAAACTCTTTCTTCAACAAAAGAAATAGATTTCACATCTTGTGAACACCTCCATGTCTTACATCTGCATACAAATGATGGACTAGATAACAAGCCCACAAAACATGCCTTTAAAACAAATGACCCTTCAAGTCAAGCATGTAGAAAAGCACCATTAGGACTCTTTTTCAAAAGATGTAACACTTCATATTTATCTCCATCTCAGAGACCAAGTTAACTTCTCCCAAGTCAACATTGCATTACATGCATGTCAAAGCAATAAAACCTTCAAGTTAATCACACACACATGTTCAAAAACAAGGAAATCATTAGCATCCCTGTGTTCATGCACATCAAGTTTATGCTTGCATTTCATCCTTCAACTTTTTCTTAAGCACACTGTACTTTCGAAGCTGAATTGAAATATAATGTTGCAGCAATAAAGTGAGTCTCCTACTCAACTTCTCCATTCACCATCTTGGTAAAATCTTGCAAATTGCATTCCATTAACAAAGAAATTCAAATAGATGCATCAATAGACATGCAATATTAATTGGATAAGAACTCTAACCATTTCTTACCAATCCATTTCACAGGTGCTACCTTTGTCTGCACATTAGCATCAACATGTGAATCATCCTGAAACACATCAATCATGGAATCTTCCTTTCCATTTCTACCATATTCTCTTTCCACCTTCTTCAAGTTAAATGGAAGCATTGTTGGATTCAGAGTCCAACACTTTTCAGCAAGATGCCCTTGCTTATGGTAGTAAGTGCAACACATGCCCATCCTCTTGACAACATGATTTTCCTTGTCCAATGGACCTTTGGATTCTTGCTTCTTTTCCTTCAAAAGTTTCTTGTATGTGGCCATTATCCTCTATCATTTAGAAACATTATGGTTATCCAAACCACAAAAGGAACATGCAATGATTTTCCAATGCTTATATGGAAATTTATCATGCTTAACATAATCAAAACGAAGATGATTAGAACCAGATTTATACCTTTCTCTTTCACCTTTGTTGCCTTCATGAGGAGGTGAATCAAATGAAGAAGTGGCTCCCTTTGGAACACCATCAATCTCTTCAAGGCTGTCAGAGTTTTCACAACTCTCTCGTTCAAGTGTGTGCTCCTAAACACCTACATCCTGCACATGATTTTTCAAGCTATTGCATTCCTCCTAAATACAATCTTCACACTCTTGAGGTAGAAGATCTGAAATGAAACTCCCTCTTGGAACTATGTCAATGGCCTTCATGGAAGCTTTGGAACTTCCTCCATAAGACGGTCCATAGCCATGACCCAAATACTTAGGAATTTCCTCAACCATTATTGGTTTAACAATACCTTGTGCATGCTTGCCCAAGCCTTTTCCTTCATCGCCCATCTTGGACATTAGCTTCGAACCTAAGCCTCTGGTATGATTTTCAAAAGAACCAATACAAGCATTCTTAGAAGAATTTGAAGATAAATTGGAATGGTTTACCTCTTCTTCAAGCTGATACTTGGCCAAGGATTCTTTGGCAACAAAGATTTACATCTCTAACTCATGCATCCTTTCCAGGTTCATATTTGCAATATGAATTTGCCTCTCCATTCTTGCAATTTGTCAGAAATAACCTGCTTCTCTTCCTCCACAGAATTCAACTGCTCTCTAAGTACACTACTCTTCCTTCCATCCTCATACATTTCTCTCACCATATCCATCATGGTGAACAAGTCTTGCTTCATGCCTTCATCAAAGAATTTTGTGATGAAGGAGGAATTTGAGGACTCACTTGTAGAAGTTATCATTCTGCAAATGAACAAAATAAATTCAAACAAGATTAACAAATATCTTATCCAAGCAACCTTTTGAAACAAACCTCTTGTGCTTCAAGGATTTCCTTGAATTCATTTGGGATGAGAAGAATGCCTTCAGCCCTTCTTCTTTCTTGTCCTCTCATGGACATAGCTAACAATATCTTTCCCTTCACCTCTGCAAACTCAAACAATAGTCAGTTTGCAAACAAGCATATAATCAATTAGACAATCAATCCTTCACTGCCCAAACACCTTTGAGACAAGAAATATTTGTTCTGTCAATCAAGCATTTCTGCTTCATGATACCACTTGCTCTATTATAACCAACTTTGATATCACCTTCTTGAAGGTGGGGTTAACCAAACTTGGCTATGATACCACCTTCCTAAAGGTGGGGTTAATCAATCTCAGGCTCTCATACCACCTGATCTGAAAATGGGGCACTAAAGGCTTCTTCTCAAGCTTACAAGAACCTCTCCCAATATCTAAGCTTAAATGTTCCCAAGGTCTAGTGATTAACCAATTACGAAATTAACAATTGCTTGAAATAAGTGTATTCTTGTGTTTGGTTTTAAACTGTTTATGTGTTTTAAGTTTAGTTTCTTAAACTGATATAAAACATATAACAACAAATAAAGCAGCAAATACAATGCAGCAACAAGTAATCACACATAATAGCAATATAATATGGAGTTTAACAAAAACTCTTGCGCTACGTCTCCTTGAGCTCTAGTCAACTCAACTACGCTCTCTGGGATTATGGCTTAAATTCTTATGCTCAACTCCATCGGTTTACACTGAACCTATGGGCTTAGAATTCCATCTTACCCTTCTGGCTATCCTCACTCTACAGACAGATCTAGGTGTTACACAAAAATATCGGCACCTTGATTATTTGCAGTCGGTGTAGGCCTATCATCACCTATACCAGCTTCCTAAGCAAGTCTTAAACCTCAGCTCTTCAAAACAAGCTTGAGAAAAGAGAGAAAGACATCAAAAAAGCAATATAGCTCTGGTTCCGCACTTTCTCTTAGCTTTTCCTGCGGGCCCGCACCTTTTGTTCAAGATATATGCGTACTTATACGCTCTGTATGTAAAGGGGAGGGTGTGTATCCCTATAAAAGTCAAAAGGCGCAATTTTTATCTTTAAAAACTCATCTTGGGTTGATTCTAGAGTTTTCTAGAAGGATTTGTTACGTGGATTGTTCGCTCCAAGTGGTTCATGCATCCCATACAAGGAGGAACTAATCCCTTGTTGAGAGGAGCTATCCCTTTGAAGGAGGATCTATCCCTTTGAAGGAGGATTGTATGCTCCATTGCACTGTAAATTGAGGCATTGGGTCAGTGGCCAGGGAGGTTAGAAGCTGAACTTTTGAGGGTAAATGCTAGTGAAATCAAGACTTCCTATTTGAGCTTAAGAGGAGAGATCACATACATTTTTGGCCCCATTAGGGAGTGAGTGAAGCTTGTCAAAGTAGAGGAGACTTCTTGTTGGACCCTGGAAGTAGCTTGTACAGCATCAAGGCAAAGGTTGTAAGGTTCTTTTCTTTTGAATTAATACAATCAAGCTCGTTTTTCTCAACAAGTATCTTATGCTATTTGTTTCATGGATTCCTTGAATTTCATGTTAAATATCTTTTATAATATTGGATATTCAGGTGTTATTTAATTGTTTTCCTTGTTTGTGCTTGCAGGTTTGTGATAAAGGAACTTGATCAAAGAAGCGAAGGCATCTCCGAACTTGCGTTGGACATGAGGTAGGCCCTTAAACAGACTTGTCTCCCATTACTTATAAAGCGCATTTAGAGAAAGATAGTGTTTGGTTGGTTTGTTTGTCATTAGGTCTTCATTAGATTCTAGGAAGGTCTATCTTGTCCGCAAGATCGAATGATTCCGCGTGACAAAATGGCGACTCCACTGGGGATTGAACTACTTCTTTCGGCTATAGGAGCTGTTGACAATTAGGACCCGAACCTAATAATCTTTAATCTAGAAAATAGTGCGCCGCGCCTCCCCCATCAAATGGTTGTCTAGATTCCAGTGATAGTCAAAAACAGACCTGTTCATGGGACTGTGATTGACGAGGGAGCTTCCATGTGCATTATGTCGATACAGTGTTGGAGATCGCTTGGTTCTCCTTCACTCAACCAATCCCCGACAATTCTTAAGGCCTTTGATGGTCGTGGGTTCCATCCGTTTGGCATTTTACAGGATCTACCAATAGGTGTTGAAGGCAAAACTGTTAATCTAGATGTGGAGGTGGTTGATGCCCCTTTAGATTACAACCTTCTCTTGGGTCGTAGTTGGTCTTACGTTATGACAGTTGTTGTCTCATCGGTCTTTTGGCTCATCAAGTTCCCTCATAATGGAAAGATCGTAACTATAGATCAGTTGTCATATTTTTCATCCGACCCAGTCTCTGCTTAGAGTATTCAGCATGTTGGCAAAGCGACGATCCCTTATAAGGATGTTGGTGTAATGTTAGTTAAAGATTCCAGTTTACTGGGCACTTTTCCTTTCCCTCCTATCAACGCATCATCTTCTACTGCAACAATTCGTATGATTTCATCAGGAACTATCGCTAATGATGATCTTTGGATCATTCCTTCTGAAACTGATTTAGACTCGTTTGGTACTCATATGCCTTTGAGTCCATATGAATTTGCATATCAGACTGTGCAGTCACTTTCCAACCCAATATCAACCAAAATCGACTTAATGAACGAAGTCCATGAAGACTCATTTTCAACATCAACGTCGGAACTAGAACTATTTTCCGAATTTTTTCAATCAGATGAGCAAATTTGCGAAATCCTATGTGTTGATCAGTTACCATGGGAAGATCTACATCACAGATCTTCGTTCTTACCCGAGAGCGATCGTTTTGAAAACGATTTTTCAGCCTTCTTTACAGCTGAATATGTTAAGGACGCTCAGATTCCAATGAAACATCCTGACTCTGAGTTAAATTTGGGAAATATTTTTAAAACCATTCCCCTTGACATTTCAGTTAAACCTGGAATAATTGAAAAGGTTCATATAGGTGCCTCTTGTACAGACGATGAAATCAAAACATACAAGGCCCTATTTCAAGAATTACACGACGCGTTTACCTGGTCCTATGAGGAAATGCCAGGAATCGATCCAGCAATCATAATTCATGAAATTAAAACCTACGCGGACGCTAAACCCGTTCGGCAACGTTTACGTCAGATACACCCGAGAAAAGCTGCTGCGATTAAAGCAGAAGTTGAAAAACTGTTGAAAGCAGGTTTCATTTATCCGATCCCGCTAACGGATTGGGTATCAAATATTGTTTCGGTGAATAAAAAGAAGTGGACAATAAGAATCTGTATCGACTATAGGGATATTAATCGATCATGTCCAAAAGAAAATTATCCTACACCCTATATCGATCAAATTATTGATGATTGTGCCGACAGTGAAATTTTCTCCTTTATGGATGGTTTTTCGGGCTATAATCAAATCAATATTCTGCCTACTGATCAACCAAAAACGACATTCATTTGTCCTTGGGGAACATTTTCTTATTGCAAATTACCTTTCGGCCTTAAGAACACCGGCGCAACTTTTCAGAGGGCTATGTCTTACGCGTTTCATGATATAAAACACATTGTGCAACCTTATCTCGATGATTTGCTTGCTCATTCTTTACATCGAGCTGATCACCTCGTCTATTTACGAGCAATCTTCATGAGGTGTAGGAATTATCGAATTCGGTTGAATCCCCACAAGTGCATGTTTTGCATCGAAACGGGTCGGTTACTGGGATTTGTGGTTTCAAAAGCTGGCATTCGTGTTGATCCTTCGAAGGTCGAAGCTATCATCAAATTGCCTCCTCCTTCGAGTATTCGCCAACTCCAAAGTTTGCAAGGGAAAGCAAACGTTTTACGTCAATTTATCCCCAACTACGCCGAGATTACAAAGGGTTTTTTCCAATTGTTGAAACAAAGTGCTTCATTCTTTTGGGATGAGATAGCTCAGAAATCTTTTGATGCGTTAAAACATGCGTTGACCCATGCACCGCTGTTGCATCCTCCCAACTACAACCAGGATTACCACTTGTATCTCGCCGCTTCCTATTCCACTATTGGGATGGTGTTAGTTCAAGAGGATGAATTTGGAACAGAACATATGATATATTATCTTAGTCGCACGTTGAATCCCACTGAGTTGAAATATTCACATGTGGAGAAATTGGCCTTGGCAGACGTTCAAGCTGTCCAAAGATTTCGTCATTACATTTTATTACGCAAGACTATATTCATTTCTTATTGCAACCCCATGATCTACATTTTGACCAAACAATTGCTGGGGGGCAAGTACTCCAAATGGATTGTCATCTTGCAAGAGTTTGATTTGGAATTTGAAAAATCAAAGTCAAAGAAATCTTTAGTCTTTGCGGAACTTATGTGTGACTTTCCCCGTGTTGATTCAGAGACTATGGCGGAGGAGCCCATTGCGGACGAATCCTTGTTTCTGATCAGCACTTTAGATCCATGGTATGGAAATATCATCACTTATCTCCAAACCCAAAACTTTCGGCCTGATCTTTCACAATCCAACCGTCACAAAGTTCGATTCCAATCCCAGCAATACAAAATTATTGGAGATACTCTTTATCGCCTGGGGGCAGACTCTGTTTTTCGACGTTGTCTCACTCATGATGAAGCCGAGAGGGTTTTAAATTACTGTCACTCTGGAGCGTGTGGAGGTCATATGTCTGGGTATGCCACTGCCCAAAAGATATTGCGCGCTGGCTATTTCTGGCTGTCTTTGTTTAAAGACTCTATTACTGCGGTCCGAAAATGCCACAATTGTCAAATTTTTGATCGCAAGATGCGCGCTCCACCTGCTCCTCTTCACCCAATAATTGCCGTTGGTTATTTTTCAAAATGGGGTATCGATTATATTACATGTAACCCTCACTCGGCCGAGGGGCATGCGTACATTATCCTTGCGGTATATTATTTTACTAAGTGGGCCGAGGCGATGCCTACATTTGAGGTAGACGGAAAAACAGCTGCAATTTTCGTATTCAATCATATAATTGCTAGGTTTGGTGTTCCACAAGAAATTATCACTGACCATGGGCGTCATTTTCGAAACGTTATGATGACAGAACTTACAGACCAGCTTGGCTTGCGCCATGACAGTTCAACTCCTTATTATCCACAAGCTAATGGTCTGATTGAAGCCATCAACAGTATTAGTCATCATGATCCGACGAATCATTGGGATTCATCGGTCGAACTGGCACAACATGTTATTCTCAGCGCTGTGGGCATACCGAACCTCAGTCAAAACATCAACAGGGTTCACTCCTTTCCAACTAGTTTATGGTTTGGAAGCCGTGCTACCTATTGAATGTGAAATCCCGTCATTGCGAATGGCCATCGAATTACTTCCAGCTACTTCAGAAGAGGAAATACGTTTATTATACTTAGCTCAGCTAGATGAGAATCGCCGTGATGCTGTATTAGCAATCGAATCTCATGCCAAATGTATTAAGGCTCAGTATGATCGAAATGTAACCCCTCGAAATTTTTCTGAAGGAGATTTAGTCCTTTCGTACGATCAAATGAATGATAAATTGGGTGCTGGAAAATTCCTGCCTATGTGGCATGGTCCTTTTGTTGTCAAGTGAAAGCTAGCGAAAGGGGCATATGAGTTGGTAGACTTTGACGGGGTCTCTTTAGGTAAACCCAGAAATGGTCTTTACCTGAAGAGATATTATGCTTAAATCGAGCGTGAAGATTCGTTAGTAGGTTGGTTTTTTAGCTGGTGTGTTTTAGATTAAAGTGTGCTTAGCGTAGAGATTGAGTTTTCCGTCGTTATTCCTACTTATCTTGGTTTTACGTTTGATGTCGCAGATGTCGACGCCTCTTCGAACATTTATTGGTTACGCTGATGGCGCTTGTCGTAGTACACGGAACATTTCTTCCGCAACTTGGGTTATCTATTCGCCCTCTGACGAGTTAGTATCTATGCATGGGGTAAGCCTCGGTCAAACAAAGAACAACATTGCAGAATATAGTGCAGTGGTGGAGTTATTATCTGAATCTATTTCATTCGGGATTCGGAGTTTGATAGTGAGGTTGGATTTTGAACTCGTTGTATTATAGCTTAATAGAGTATACGCCATTAGAAATCCAATTTTATTAAGATTATTTTTGAAAGTGCGTCTCTTGGAACGTGAATTTGATTACATTGAATATCAGCATATTCCAAGATCTTTAAATACATTAGCAGATGCAGTTGCTTCTCTAGTGTTAAGTAGA
>APFE030658655.1:75809-115808 GCA_000404065.3 Pinus taeda
ATATGTGAAAGAAATAGTGTAAACATGATCATTTAAGTATGCATATTCATAACTATTCCTGATGAAAACATGTAGAAATCACAGAAATTGAGCATAGGGTGCTTCCAAGAAAATCCTAAACTATTCTTCCTTTCTGCAATTTTAGATGGTGGAACATAGATGATAAAACAAACATGAAAAACTAAACAGAGCTAAGGAACACTTATTGAATCATGTAGAAGCACAGGAATTCCATAGTCACTCTTCAGCCAATTAAACACAGCAGACAATTTCAGAATCCATGCATTTCAGCAGTCTTTGATTATAGAAATTATCACATACATAGTGCGAGTCTCTGCTCAAGAAAAACATCAAACAAAAAAGACCAAACCTCATTACATTTTTTAGGGTGGTATATATAGGTAAAATATCTAAATTATTTATTACAATCGACCTAAACAGGTCTGCGGGAAAAAAGCTTTCTAAAACCTAACTTATGTTGGAATTAAATGCAAGTAAGTCTTCTTTGGGCTGCGCCAGAGGCAGTTGGAACAAAAGTGAGTTAATGTGGTGTCCTTTGTGGCCTGATGCAGTGGTTCTGTAATAATTGTGCATTGCCTTCTGGTCCACTGGTCTTCTATGAGTTTTAATGTGCAGTCATTTGTGCTGGTGAGCTTTGACAAGTTCCTTAACTGCTTCTTGACTTTCAAGGTTTTCTTTTAATGCTTCATTCGCCTCGAGCCCTGAGAAGATATTCACTGATACACTGATACTCTTTGAAATGGGTTTTGGCTTCACATCTACTCTGATACTCTTTAATTTCTGAACCGGGTCTCTCTTTGTCTTCTGATACGTTAAAAACTGCAAAATCGGGCTTTTTCTACCTTTTTCGGTGCAAAAATGGCTGAGGAATCAAAATATTCCTTAAAGATTCCCCTCTTTGGCCTATTTCCCGTATCGATGCGCAATTAGCGCATCGAAAACTGCCCCTGTTTCTCATTTCGGGCTTCCGAAGCTTGATTTTTTCACTTGCGCGTTTTTTTAGCTGCTGACATCAGCATGACGTCAGCGGTACGACGGATGTCGTCAGCGTGACATCAGCAGTGGGACCCTCTTGTACGGTGATGACGTCATCATGATGACGTCAGCAGGGTGACGTGGTAGTACGGCAGGGTGATAACGTGGCGGGACACGGTGGCAAGGTGATGTCAGCAAGGCGCAGGCAGGAAGGGGTGAGGTGGAGGCGATGGGGCAGGGTGACGCGGCGCTCATGTCACGCGAGAGGAGGGCAGTTTTTGGATTGCATCGGACCGCCTTTGGTACGGAGGTGGTATTTGTCAGGGGCGGCCCGATGCAATGGGATGCCGCCAGATGTCCCGGTGTACGACGGTGAAACCGTCGGCCATCGGGTGCTAACTAACCATCATAAAAGGGCGCCCGATATGCATGAGGGCCGTTGGATCTGGGAGGGCTGATCCGACGGTGGACATGAGGGGAAGATGCTTGGGTTTTAGTGAAATAGTGTGCGCGTTAAACCTTAATATTTGCGATCGTGGGTGGGTTTCAACTTTAGGTTAATGATTTATATGTTTCGGCGCTTTGGTTATTTATTGACCAAACATTAATAAATCCCAAAAATGTGATGCGCGGGGGCTGGTTAATGCATTTGGAAGGAGTTTTTTGTGTTTTGGAAGGAGTCCAAACACCTCGGAGGGGAAATTTATGCAGAGATGAGGGCTCTTACTAAGATCCAGGTGAACTTAGCAATTCCCAAGGGGATATTTATGGTTATGTTTCAACCAAAGGGAGGGGATATTTACATAGGGGAATTACTAATATAGTTTTAGTAGGGGGAAGGGAAATAGATAGGGATTTATATAATAATGTCAGGAGTTAATATGAAAATGACAAGAAAGTGCTAAGTCTCAGATACCTTAGGCTTTAAAGGGGAGATAGAACTTTGTAGAGAAAATATGGACCCTCCTTGAGTAAAGCAGATCTTTACCAAGGCAAATGATATGGAAAATGATGAAACTAAGAGATATCAAGCATATCGTGACCTCTTTAGGGGAAGTAAGTAAATGATTTAGGAAAGAGGAAGAAGGGGAAGTTAGTCATGCCTCGCTTGAAGTCCTTCAAATCGGAACTGCCTGATAACTGTGATCTGGATAAATATAACACTTGAAAATGTGGAATTGATCACAAATCAACATTCTCCAACCTCAAAATTACCTACCCAGCCCACTTACCTAGCAATTTTTCTTCTTTTTG
The DNA here is from genome assembly GCA_000404065.3 of Pinus taeda. NCBI lineage: Eukaryota > Viridiplantae > Streptophyta > Pinopsida > Pinales > Pinaceae > Pinus > Pinus taeda. The sequence continues at coordinate 78,060 of APFE030658655.1, forward strand.
GTTTGGGTGCATTTGGACTTGCAGACCCAGCTTTTCAACTTTTCTTTTTTCTGTTTTCCTATCTACATCTACACTTATTTCTTCCAAGGGCCCAGATTAAGCAGTTGGGCTCCTTTGATTCTCTACCTATCTAAGAATCTGCCAAGATTAAGTTGTTTGGATAGATTATTCATTCTCTATATTCTAAAACAGGAAATTGAAACCTAGGGAGACCAAGATTAAGCTGTTTGGACCTCCCTTTAGCTGAAAATTCTACAAAAATGGAATAACTCTTCAACATTAGAATGCAGCAGTTGAACTTAGACCAGCACACTTTCATGGCCTCCTTCTTTGGTGTCTGTTAGAAAATATGGAGCATTGCAGCATGCAAAGTATGACATATTTGGCTTGTAAAAATGTCAATCATGAAATATGAGTAACCTGCTACAGCAGGAGGATAACAGAGACTATAGGGATTACATTAGGAGGCTGAGAGGTCGACTCTCCCTGCCTCTCTTTTAGTGCTTTTTCCAGTGCCTGTTCTGTATCATTTAATCTTTCATTGAGATTCATGAGCAGGTGCATCATATCTTCTTCTAATTTATGTTGTATGACTTTTGCAGTCTGTGGATAACTGGAAGGAGGTAGCTTGAGCTACTTCCTTAGGGCAGCAATGTCCTCTTCTTTCTTCTTGATCCGAGCTTGTATGCCTTTAGCATATTTGGGATCATGTCCCAATCCAATGATGATTTCTTCTAATAATTTGATTCTATTATCCTTAGCCAAAGAAGAGGCTTTATCCAAATGTAATTGAGCAGATGTATTTTCCAAGGAATTTTGTAGTTTATGGGCCAGCATGGCTTTGTCAACCCTTGTGGAATAGACCATTTCCCCAGTCTGCTTGTGATGTTAAATTTGGTCCATAGGATGAATATCTTTGGCTAGGACCTCCAAGTTTGTTCTAATGTAATCTGTTGCCAGCTGGGGTTGATGTACCTTTGGCTTAAAATAACTCATTAACATTTTGCCTTCTTTAATGTCATCAGTTGACATTAATCTTTGTTGGTTTGTAAGGGCCATTTTAAGATACTGATTGTAAATTTGCAATCTTACTGGATCATTTTTGGCCTTTATCTCTGTGAAAGTCTTCTTAATGTCTGAGGCCTATTTGCTTTGTGGCCTGGTAGATGATACTTCTACACTGTGCTATCTTTCTAGCTCTTGCCTCTGTCAGCCAGTTGATGTTTCTACCACTGGGGAAGTCTGTTGGCTGACTACCCTTTCTATCCTCTGGCTGTCTGTGGTTTCTTCAATAATTTCATCTTCTTATAGAGGATTCAATCTTTGCCTCTTTGAACCAGGTTGTCCTATAGGTCCACCTGTGGGGGGAGTGGCTTCCCTCTCTCTCTTCCTATTTCTTTCCTCATTTAGAGGAGTTTTCAATGCCGGAATTTCTACTGCTTTAGTTTGGGCTGGAGGAATTTGTACTTGCTGATCTGTCATTGTAGGCTTCTCTGTGTTCTCTACTTCTTTGCCTTTTGAAGTTCCTATAACTGGTATGCTGGTTTCCTATGTAGGCTGTTGAGAAGTTCCAGCAGAGGATCTACCAATTCCTGATTGTTGAGGCAGCTTGAATGATACTTGTCTAAAAAAGTCCAGGTCAAAGGTTTTTCAAGATCTTTCATAGCATTTTCCATCTTTTCTTGCTCACTAATTTCTTCTATTAGGGTCCCTTCTACCCACTCATTCTGATTGGCAAACTGTTCAATTTCTGCGATCCTATGATGTATATAAACTGACAGCCTGTTTTTTGTCCTTTTGTCACATATGAAACTATTTGGGTCATATGGCACCGACCAAAAACTCTTCTTCAATTTAACGTGGTCTTATAAAATCTTTTCCTCATCTTGCCATGCATCCCTAGAATTGATGACAAAAGGGCCCAATTGGTTTTTGATTCTGAGCTAAGCCTTCTTCTTTGCATGACAAAAATGGACTAAGTCTACATTGATGATCTGTCTGAAATACTCTAGTGCAAATAATCTCATGGGCACATATTTAGGCAACTTGAAAGGGCAAAGTTAACACCCATACATTCTGATTTCTGTGTGATTTTGGTACAGGTACCAGTCACCTATCCTGCACTGTATAGAGAGCTACAGAATCTTCTTCATGTCACCACTGATTTTAGGAGGGGGAACTCCTCTCAATAGAGTCGATGTTGGATGTACAAATAAGTCAATGAATTCATTATAGGTATAAGGGGACTCACAGGTATTATGGAAGACAACTCCAAAATATCAAAGACCTTCGATTTCCCTTTGAGTCCAGTTTCCTGATGGGGAAAGGAAAGTTGTCTGGCTGATGATATAACAAAAGATGGTATATAAAAGAAGTGTATTTGAAAACTCCTTCCCTATCCAAATTCAGGAATTGATTATGGATTTTGTTGGCAATGAAAGTGGCATACTCATATTTGACAGCAGGGGGTTGTCTTGGAGTAAACATTGACAATAGAACTAGGGTGATATCATCAACAAATTCACTGGACTTAAATCCCAAGATCAGGGATATCATGTCAACAATGAGTTTTCCAGTTTTAGTGAAATAGGTATGCAAATAGGGAGGTGGTTCTTGAGGCTGGTACTTTGATTTCATGAACATCTAAGCAATACGGGTTATCTTTGATTTGGGCAATTGAGATGCTTGTTCAAGTAGAAACCCCATAGAAAGACAAGCAAGGGGATCAGTGGAGTGGAACTATATCATCTCATTGATAGATTTAGCAATTATGGGAAAAAGGATAGTTTGGGAAGGAGACATAACTGCTCTATGGACAGGGTCATAGTTAGCACAGCATTGATGAATGATGTCTGGGAAAACATGGACTAAGGGGAGGTAATACATGGGAAGGTTTGATTCCCACAGTCCAAAAATATCAGAGTTATTTAGATGGCTATCCTTGATTTGGCAGAAAGCTTGAAGATGGTTCTTGTCACCAGATAAATCTTTTATTTGGAAGTCTTTGTCGGCTAGGGGTAAATAATCTATGTCTTTATGAGGTGCATTCATGGGCGCGACATTCAGGGCTATGGGGGCTTCCATGTTTGGTTCTTGTGTATTCAAACTGGAATTCAGGCTTTCTGTGGAGAATTGGACTAAACGGCAGGCTTGGGGGTCTTTTTATGATAGCTACAGATTATTTTTAACTTTAATTGGATTTCTCTAGTAGAATTCTCAGTGGAAAACTGAAATTGCAGGGTTGTGGGTAAAATGGATAAATACCTATTTTTAAAGAGGCAAATTGTGTAATTCGCAAGTTGAACTACGAATTGCAGAGCACGACGTTGGAGTTTCTTGGCCGGGTGGTGGACTAAATGCTCGTACAATCGACTGGAAGTATTTTGCATGGAGCACAGTTTGCAAGGAATAAGGGTGAAAATCAAATTTTCTCGTTGATTTAACGAAATTCAGTTTGGCGGATATTTTTTAGCATTTATTGAGCGAGTGACGTTAGCATGATGGGACGTTTTGTCATTACATGGAGGGTGGTAAGCATTTTACCTCGCACCGCTTTTGGGGTCGGGCGGTTTCAGACGAAGGGTGAGCGAGCATATGGAACGAGCGACGCGTGGCAAGGGTACGGCAGAAAACCGCCTGGTGATCACGAGTTAAAACGCGGTCACTAGGGGGTTGCGATATGATCGCCAGTCGTCGGATGATATCATAGAGATCGAACAGCTAACAAGCTTTGGAGGCGGCAGGGAGTTACACATGGCAGGCCCAATGTATTTAACAGAGTTTAAACATATCGGGGTGTTTTTATTGGTTAAAGGGTTAGTTATTAATTAACCCAGATGGTTAATTAATTCCATGTGGTGCGGCGGGATAGGTTCTTAATAAGTTTCGACTAAACTCATTAATTCCTATTTTAAATTATATAATGGTTATATACCATCGGGGCGGGAATTATATAAAATGTGGGATTTTAATATATTTACATATTACGGGAAGGTTTTATTTTTCGAGATTTATATAGTAATGGTTAAAAATTAATATGAAACAGAATGAAAATAAGCGCTAAGCCAATGTTAAAAATTCACATAGAAACTTAACTAAAGTGGGAAAATGGGGTTTTTCAAGTGATATTATTCGTTTCCTAAGCCAAAATAGGTTTTTTCACTTAGGCAAACTTTAAGAAATGAAATGAATGATGGGTGGATGATTTATGAGTACTTAGGCTTTTAGATCATTGGGCCGACGGTCCGGCCCCTCCAAAAGTCAGAGAAATGCTCTGAGCCCCTTTGACTTTCAAAGACCTTAATACTTTATGGGGAATTAGTGAAATCTTTAGGGGAAAATGTGAATGGAGGTTAGTTATTTAACCTTTCCTTGCTTGAACTGCATCAAGTGTAATGTATGCCTTGCACTGGTGATAAAAGTAAGAATCAACATATTTAGAAGCATTTTCACCACAAGTATCATTCTACAACATCATCTACCTACCCTACCTATTATAGCCTGACATTGTTTCTTCTTTATTTGGGTGCACTTGGACTGGCAAACCCTTATCAATCCTTTTTTTTACACGGCACGCCTACCTAAGTCTGCACTTATTACATCCAAGGGCTCAGATTAAACTGTTGAGCTCCTTTATTTACTCTACCTATTTAATTATCCGCCAAGATTACTCTATTTGGTCAAATATTTATTCTCTATTTCTGAAACATGCAATTGAAAGATAAATAAGCCAAGTTTAAATAGTTTGACTCTTCATCAATTGTGGCAAAAGTAACAAGCTACACACAATTGTTTATTACAGAAAATGAAAGAGTAGTGGCATTTAGGCTTGCACTCTTTCCTGGTCTATTTTTGTTTGGGGTTCATTTCTTTCACTTTTTTTACCACTTTATTCTTTTTGCCCTTTGATTTTTCTTTTGGGGTATACCCTCTTTTCATTTTTAAATTTTTTTTTTTTTTTGACAATATGGAAAACCTTTGCAACAAGAAAAGGTATGAACATATTACAGAGCTCATCAAGTTAATCATGAAATATGACACCTATTAGTATAGGAGCATAACACTGGCTCCACTTGGGGATGGCTTTTCCTGGTGAAAAGTCAAGAAAAGTAGGTCAGATGGCCTTCTAAATAAGTTTGACTGTGCTTTGAAATTTCCTTGTACTGGTTGCTTTATTATATGTATGACAATTACACTAGTGAAGCTTAGGGCCTTCTCTTCGAGCTTCAAATTCAACAAATTTCTATCCAATCCAAACTTTGACATTACCAAGGATATAGTATATACATGTTAAGTTAAGAATACATTAAAAAGTTGAATAAAAGTAGTGTTTCAGCATCCGACCATTAACTGGCCCTTCTCAGTTTCTGTACCATCCAGGTTCTTCAGAAAGTAAGTATTGTTCCCTTTTAAAGCCTCAATAATAAAAGGTCCCTTCCATAGGAAGTCAAATTTCCCATGTTTTCCTTTGTCCTCTCTCCTAGAATCCCATCTTAAAACTTTGTCTCCAAGGTAGAAATCTTCTGCCTTAGTTCTCTTATCAAAAAATTTCTTAAGTTTTTCTTGTACTACTTGGGATCTTTGATATCCTTCTTCTCTGGTCTACTGCAAATGGATAGTTTGGTTAATTCTCCTTTGAATATCATTGGGCTCCACTTGAGTTTCCTGAAGTAGTTTCATTACTGGAACTCCTAGAGATGATGGAAATACAGCCTCCATGCCATAGACTAGTTCATAAGGACTAGTTCCAATAGATTTCTTTGTAGTGAGTCTATCTGCCCATAGTGCATTAGTAAGTTTCTTGTGCCAATTTTTCTTGTTTTCTTCCAATAACTTTTTAATGATATTAATTAGGCTTTTATTGGAAGACTCAACTAGACCATTACCTTGAGGGTAATAGGTTGTGGAATGGCCTAAAGTGATATGGTATTTGTTACAGAAACTTATCATTTTGTTGGATTTGAATGCAGCAGCATTATCAGTGATAATCCTTTCAGGACAGCCAAATCTAGACAGTATGTTGGTTTCTAAGAAACCTATAATGACAGTGTCATTGGCTTGTCTGGAAGGAATGGCTTCTATCCATTTGGTGAAATAGTCTGTGGCAGTTAGAATCCATTTATGTTCGCCAGAAGAGGGAGGGTGGATTTCTCCAATGAAGTCCAGACCCCATTGTTGGAAGGGCTTTTCAGTGGAAATTGGTCTCAAGGGTAAGGGTAACAGTTTCCTTTTGCCTTCAAAAATTTGGCATTTGTGGCAAGTAGTGACAAATTTCTTTACATCAGCGAATGAGGTTGGCCAGTAAAATCCAGCTCTGAGGATTTTGTCTGCAGTTGATTTCCAGTAAAGGTGTCCACCGCAGTCCCCTGCATGAAATTATTTGAGAACCTTGTCAGCTTCTTCTTTTACTAAACAATTTAATAGAATACCTTCATGATTCTTCCAAAAGAGAGCATTATCTAAAATACAAAATTTTGAAGCTTTCATTTTTAAAAATATTTTCTTTGTTCTGGATAACCCTGGAGGAGCCTGCAGGTTTAATAATACATAAATTATGTCAGCATACCATTGTGAATCTAAAAAGGCCTGGCTGATTTGTGGAGTCGCCATCTCCTATTCATTATCCAGTTCATTAATATGAAGGGCTTGGAAATTTGTTTCAGTCATGAGTTTGGCCAATCCCTGTCCTTTTATAAGCTTTGTGGGTTTTATTTCAATATCATACTCCAATATAGTAGCAATCCATTTACCTCTCTTGCCTTCAATCCCATCTTGGGTCTAGATATCTTTGACAACAGCATTTTGTACATAGGCTATTACATGGGATTATAATATATAGACTCTAAAGTCTTTAATAGCTTTCACGAGTGAATAAGCTTGTTTTTCCATGATTTTGTACTTTAATGGTGCATCTCTAAGTGCTTTACTAAAAAAGGCTATGGGTTTCTCACAACCTCGATCATATTTTTGTAGTAAAACCGCAGCAATGGTGTGTTTTGATGCAAATGAAAATATTATGAAGTCTCTATCAAACTTTGGACTTGTCAAGACCGGTGTTCTAGTCAAAGCCATTTTAATTTCTTTAAATGATTGTTTGGCTTCTACTGTCCATTTAACTTTTGCATCCTTTTTCAACATACCATTAAGCAATCTAATTCATTCAGCTAAGTTAGATATAAACCTTCTTAAAAAGTTAATCTTTCCTAAGAAAGCTTGAAGTTCTTGACATTTCTGGGGTGGGGTATCTGTAGATTGGCTTCTATTCTAGCAGGATCAATTCTGATGCCATCTTTGGAGATGATATGACCCAAAAGTTTGACTTCCTCTAGACCAAACAGGGACTTTTTAGGATTTAGGGAAATTCCATATTGTCTGCATTTTAAAAACACTTGTTTTAGATGATCTAGATGTAGCTGGTCTGATTTGGAAAAAACAGTTAGATCATCTAGATATAAAACCAAGAAATCATGAATTTATTTTGCAAAATCTATGTCCATTGCTCGTTGAAAAGTTTCCCCTGCATTCTCGAGTCCAAATGGCATTTTAACATATTTGAATGTTCTCCATGGTATTGTAAAAGCAGTTTTTTCCTGGTCATCAGGATGAACCAGAATCTGGTTGTAGCCTGAGAACCCATCCAAAAGTGAAATCCTAGAGGCACCTACTACCCTTTGTAAAATGTTGTCCATCTTAGGTAAAGGGTAACTTTCCTTCAAAGAAACCTTATTTACATTCCTTAAATCAACACATAATCTGATTTCTCCAGTTTTCTTCCTAGTAGGTACTAAATTAGACACCCACTCTGAAAACCTGATAGGAGCAATTATCCCTGCTTCATACATTCATTTGATTTCTTTTTCAATTAGGAGAAGCAGTACAGGATTAATTCTCCTAAGCTTTTGCTTGAATGGTTTTTTATTTTCCTTCAAAGGGATTGTATGTTGAATTATGGAGGTTTCATAAGATTTTAGGTCTTCATAGCTCCAGGCAAAAACATCTTGAAAGTCTCTCATTAATTCAACATATTTGTGTTTTTGTTTAGGGGGCAAAGATAAATATAATTTTATCATTTTAGGATTTTCTTTAGTTCCCAAGTTATAGTCTTCAATGTCTTCTTTTAGAGGTTGCATTTTGGGTTTCTTTGGGATATCATTAAATCAAAGAGATCTTCTAAAGGAGTTAATCCTTTAGGTAATTGATTATCTTTCAAATTAATAACTTCAGATTCTCCTTCAATAATTTCATCAATATCCTTTTCTTTAAGATCCTGCGTTTCTTTATTGGTAAATTTTGTTGGGTGAAGCATTTTAGTTGCATTTTCTACTGAAAATTTTGTTTCTATTTGATCTATTTGATTAAACTCACTAACAATATCTATATCTATATTAGTGCTAGAAAACTCTTCCTCTAGGGTTAAGAAATTGTTAATCTGAATATCATTGTCAAACACTTTCCAGTTTTTTACATTGTCAGGTATGGCTGGCCTGTGTCTAATCTCAACTGTGAATTGATGATTGGGCTCAAATGGTAATTTACAGGTGTTGGCAAACATTGCCAAGCTATGAGTGTGCAAATTATGTTTTCTTGGGATTTTGGCAAGCTGTGCTTCTAGAAATGTATTAAGAATCTCAATCACTGTTCCTCTGTAAGATCTATAAGGACTCTGGACACCACATATCTCCACAATGGTATGATATTGTGCACTTTGGGCCTAAGCCCTCATGGATTTTCTTTTGGACTTACCCCAAAAGGCCTCATACCAATGGAGATATTTGTCCATCCTTATATACCCATGATCCTCCCCACTTCTAGTCAATGTGGGACTTTGGTCATATACCCAACAATCCTCCCCTCAAACAAAGGACCATCGAGCATCCCCTCAAACGACTATCCATCCGTCCACTCGCAACCAACCAAGATTCTTCGCTCCAATGCGTTGGAAGCGCACGCATTACATGGAACACCACCTACCTTGAGAGCTTGCTCTATTCCAGGTCAACTCCTCTTCACCGTGTTGGGACCAGGACACGTCCATGAAGAATCTGGAGCACACCACCTGCCGAGCTCATCCACGGATCCCATCGTGATATTACCGGGTCCCACCACCTTCATTCGGAATTCCGAGGATTCATCCACTTGGCTAACTTCGGGGCATGGATCTGATACCACTTGTAAGGACTCTGGACACCACATATCTCCACAATGATATGATATTGTCCACTTTGGGCCTAAACCATCATGGATTTGCTTTTGGACTTACCCCAAAAGGCCTCATACCAATGGAGATATTTGTCCATCCTTATATACCCATGATCCTCCCCACTTCTAGTCAATGTGGGACTTTGGTCGTATACCCAACAAGACCTTAATCTGGGATCATTTGTGAGGAAGTTCCCTTTTATCTGTTGAATGAATAAATCACAATCTCCCAAGACTGATACCCTGATTGCCTCTAAACTTTTGACCAATTTAAGTCCTAGCAGCAGGGCCTCATATTCAACCATATTATTAGTGCATTTAAAGTTTAATCTGTAAGCATAACCTTCAGCATGATCATTTTCTAGATTATGCACCAAAATTCCTGCTCCTAATTTATTAACTGAACCATCAAATTCTAAGTACCAAAAGATCTCATGTTCATAATTAGTATCAGGAGTCTCAGGGATTTGTTTAATAGGAAGATCTGGTTCTTTAGTTTCATCTGGTTTCTCTTGAGTATCTGATGTTTCATTGTTCTCAAAAATTTCTTGAATTTGAACACTAGACTTTTCATTTGTAATTTCTTCCTGTTCAACTGCTAAAACTTTGACTTCAGTTGGAGGATCAATTTCAGCATTGTAGAGAATGAAGGAATCCATGTCAGAGTGAATGGAGTAGATAGGAAAATTCTGAAATTTCTCTTGGCTACTCACCACATACTTCATTAAGGTTTCTCTATACAATTTCTTGGGTTGACCAAATACTGAAATAACAGCATAGGACATGTCTAATTGTAGGGATCCTTGAAGCTTTGCACCCCAAGATCTAGACAATAGCATGCCATACTTTGGTGGAATATCAGCTACCACTATGTCCATTAAAATGGTTTTGGCAGGGTATTAAACTAGTGATACACATAAGTCTTTGATCAATCCTAGACATCTAACTTGGCTTGAGTCAAAAGAGAATAAGTCTTTGTAAGGCCTGCTAATTTCTAAGTCAAGTTTCTTAATTACAGATTTAGGCATTACGTTATGAGAAGCACCAGAATCAAACATGGCATTATGAAGTATTTTATCATGTATGTTCAGACTTACATAGAAACGAGGAATCCCTCCATCTACTGATTTTCCATTTACTTCAGGGCCAAAAATCAATTCAAATTGGTCATCAAAAACATTTACTGAATCTTCATTCACAGAAATTTGGAGTGATATGCTAATTTGACCTCTGTATACATCATGTTTAGCTAATTTTGACAATAGAACAACTATCTTTAATTTTCGTATTTCAGTCTCAAGATTAAAAGGTTTTTCAATCTGAGTTCTTGTATTTCGGACAATTGGATTCTCTTTTTCTGCTGTATTTTTTGTGTTTTTCTCCTTTTGAGGAGTGGATTTATGGGTTGAAGTTGTTTCCAAATCAATTTCTGGAGGTTCTTCTACGTTTCCTTTGGGAGGAACAGAAGTGGAGGATTGTCTGTGATTTGGCTGATTATGGAATACATCTTCAATGATTAGGTTATTTAGGTTAGGGTTTGTTTTGGAAAGAATATGTACACGGGTGGTATTGATCTTACCTTTGTTGGACTGTTTGGTATCTTTCTATTTGTTGGTTTCAAGAACATCTATTCTTCTATTCCTCAGATTATATTGTTTATGGACTTCATAAATGGTTGTATCATATCCCTCCCTAAAGTCAAATGATTCACCTAACTGAGTTTGGAATTGTTTAAGCATGTGAGCTTCTTGATCCTCTTGGGTCAAGAAAACTTGTTGTTCATTATTGAGTCCCATTAAGTTAATTTGAGTGTCTTCTGTTGGTTCATCAAAAGTTGAGGCTTCAGCATAATTTTCCTGGAATGGGGGCCTAATGTTTTGGTCAGGCTCAGTCTTTCTAGTATTTGGGTTTTGGTTTTTCCTGAAATTTGGATTTATCCCTGTATTTCTTGGTTGACCATCTCAAGGGGATTTCCTCTCAATTGTTTCTACTTTGTCACCAAGCCTATCCATTCCTTTAATAATAGCATTTATTTTTTTTTCAAAGGTAGAAGGTTCCTCTTTGAAAGGTATCCTCCTTTCAGCTCTGGCTCTAGCTCCTTTAGATATCAAGTTGGCTTCAACACTGATAGCTATACTTTGCATCTCTTCTAAGGTTCGAGGAGCTCTTTCTCTAAGTTGGTATGCCGTATCTGAATCAAATCCATTAGGGAATTTGATCAATGCCAAATCTGGAGGAGGTCTAAGATTTTAAGGGATAGCTTGGTAAACATTATTGAACCTAGTACAATAGTCTTGCACTGTTTCTTGTGTGCCTCTTTTCAGGCTTTCATACTATGATAAAATGTGGAGAGGGTCTTTCTTCTTTTTCCATCTATTCAAGAATGTCTAGTAAAGAACTTGTAGGTCATTAATACTATTTGCAGGGAGGGTTCTAAACCATGTTCTAACTTCTCCAGTCAAACTTTGGGCAAATACTCTCATTCTAACATCATCAACATCAACCTCATATATTTCAAAATAATCAGTCATTTTCTTAGTATGTTGTTGAGCTGTGTAAGTTCTAGTGCCATCAAAAGGTGTGATTTTACTCTGATAGTCTTGGGGCATGGCCCCAAAATCGGCAGGTAAATGGAGAGGAGGGTATCTATTTGCCATGGTTGTAGGGATAGATGTAACAACTAGTGTAGTAGGAATAACAAAGGGAATATGGGTTGTGGATGGAGGAGTGAATGGGTAGCTGTAGGTTGAGAAGTCTTAAGTGTTGATGATGGACTTTGAGGTGCAGTAGTGATTATAGAAAGATTTGGTGTTCCTTCAGAGGTAAGCTCTGATTGAATGGAGTTATGCAAATGTCTATCAAGGTGTGAAGTTACAACTTCAAGCTGTAAATCTTCAAGAAATACAGGATCATGAACTATGTGGGCTAGCTCAGACTCTGAAAAGGTAACAAATAAATGGGTTTCAAATGACTCATCAAAAGGTTCTTCCTCAAGGTAAATGCACTTGACAGGACAGGAGCTTGATCTGTATAGAGGCCGAGAACTAGCAGAACTTTCTTGGCTCTCTTATCTCCTAAGAATCATAGGAATGAGATTAGGATTTTCAAACACGGGTGGTGGATTTGGATCAGGATTAGATCTGGTGTAACGAGTCCTTTCTGAAGCCAGGTTTCTAGGTATATTTTTTGGGTTTTTCACTAAATAGGTTTGACAATACAACTTCAACAATTTCTCTAAGAGGTTTCAAATATGGGTTTAAACTTTCTTAAAGACTTATTTAGAAAAGAGGGATTGATCAAGAATTTGAGACCAATTGTCTAATATATAAGCTAAACCAAAGATAGACTGAAGCAGCGTTTGTTTACTTCTGTAATTGCAAAACAAAACTATTTCAAAGGCTACCTGGCTAACTTCAGGCTCTGTCTGTAGCTTATAAAGTAGATAACAGTAACAAATAAATTATTCAAGTCCCCAGTGGAGTCGCCACAATGTTATCACTCAGGTTTTCCCAAAAGTTGTAAGAAGGGGAAAGGAGGCCGAGGTAACCACAAACCAATATTTTAGATACAGGTTCTAGCCAATATGCATCCAGAGAGGGCTCTCTCTTTAATTTTTAGCATTGTTTTTTAAAGATATTAGGCTAGTTGTGAAGTTTAAAAGTTTTGTTGGAGTTTGGGTGGTCAAATTCAATAGCAAAGGGGCACGATTGGATAGTTTAGGCCATTGGGCTAATGGAGTCAAGGAAGATGGCTTAACTGGATTAGGTTTCTTAACAAAAGATAGTTTTACAGAGCAAGATGGTCCAACAGGGAACAAACAAATTTTTGGAATAAATGGAATGGTTTCAAATGGGTGAAGGGCATTTAAGAATCCTTCAATCTATTTAAAAAAAGAAAATTTTAGTTGATTACTAATAAAGAGCAGTTAACTATTCTTTAAGCAATAATCAAAGTGAAAGAAATAGAAAACAGGAGCAGTCAAGATTTCACTATTTAGTCTACTTCAGATGAAGACATAGAGAATGATAACTTTTGAAAATAGAGTACAATAAAGCATATTCCAAATTACTCATTTTTGTTTATCATTCAGATATGAACATAGATGATATAAGAAACATGGGAAACTTTAAAACACAAGGTATAGATGACTTATTGATCCAGTGTTTGATTCAAGAAATCTGTAGAAAGTCCTTTGTCTCAATTCTTTATCCAGAAAGCCATACGAAAATTTGATCCAATCGGCACTTTATTCCAAAAAACAAGTCTTACAGCAATGTATATGAATCCACCTTTAATATTCCAATTGAGGGGGTATTTATACAAAATTATTTACAAAAAATATCTCATAACAAAGTGAGATATATTCTGGTGACGACTAATCCTATTTTACAAAAATATAGAGACAACTAGTCTTGAAGATAGGAGAAAGGTGAATTGATATTTTGTTGTTCCTCTTTTTTCTGAGTGTGCTGGAGGCAGGCCTAGAGTTTGGCTTGCTGCTATCTTGTATGGTAACTTCGTGTTGGCTGCCCTGTTTTGACTAATACTCTTCACCTGTTATGATACACTTTGACCTATTTGACCCCTTTCCAACATTGCTTATCCTGCTATGGTAAAATCTCAAAATTTATATTTTACCAGGGTTAAATTTACAAAATTTCTAACATATCTTCCCACCATTTTTTCTCTGGCAATCTGTGTTTCTGAAGCTTCCTCAGAGTTTCATCAGTCTCTGTATATCTGAAAAAATTAGGCTGAAGTTGGAACAAGTGTTTTACCTCATGTTCAATATAAAACAAGTTCTCTAAGCTATCGCAGGGAACTCGACCTGTGGGGAGGGCTTTTACTCCAGAAGCACTTGTTGATGAGCTAGGCTGATCTCTAGCATACTTATTCAATTTATCTACATAATCAATATGGTTCATTAATCTGTCATTTATGACCAAAGGACTTGGCAGCCCTTTATTCTGCAAAACTGTGAATTTTTCTGTAAAGGACTTGATTTCCACGTGCATATCTTGGCACCTCCTCTCCAAATTCTGCATTAGAGTTCTCTTAGTTAATACCCTTTTGATCTCCAAAATAGTGTCTGTCTTATCTGGGATGCCAAGTACTTCCAGCTATTCTTTATTTTTGCTATTCAAAAACTGTATAAGTCGGTTGGCTTGTTCAGGCATAGGTCCTAACAGAGCTCCTGTCTTTTGAATCTCTCCATGTGCTACTCTCACTAAGTCGATCTGCTCATATATCACTGTGATGGATGGCCAAACATCATTTATGGATTGAATGATGTTGGCCCAAATGATTTTTCTGATCTCTGCCAAGGGCTTATCAAAAGTAAGCTCTTGTTCTAGTGTCTTTACTTTATTTTCTAAGGTTTTAATTTCCCTTATTTTCTCCAGATAGTTTATCTTTGAGATATTATAATCTGTTTCCATTTTGGCCAAATTTTCTTTTGTTTGTTTCAATTATGACACTTGTAGCCTCATTTATTCCATTGCCTTTGTCAATTCTTCTGTGCTCAAATTTGTACTGCTCCCTGGTGTTATTCCTGTTGTTGATGTACCTGTAATTACCTATGTTGTGGCTGTTGGGACGTTTGGAGCCAATGCAGTTCCAAGTGTGGAGGGGACTGCAATTGAGACTATAGGGATTACATTAGGAGGCTGAGAGGTCGACTCTCCCTGCCTCTCTTTTAATGCTTTTTCCAGTGCCTGTTTGGTATCATTTAATCTTTCATTGAGCTTCATGAGCAGGTCCATCATATCTTCTTTCGATTTCTGTTGTATGACTTCTACAGTCTGTGGATGCCTGGAAGGAGGTAGCTTCAGCTGCTTCCACAGGACAACAATGTCCTCTTCTTTCTTCTTTATCAGAGCCTGTATGCCTTTAGCATATTTGGGATCATGTCCCAATCCAATGATGATTTCTTCTAACGATTTGATTCTGTTATCCTTGGCCAGAGAAGCGGCTTTCTCCAAATGTAATTGAGCAGATGTATTTTCCAAGGAATTTTGTAGTTTATGGGCCAGCATGGCTTTTTCAGCTAGTGTGGAATAGACCATTTCCCCAGTCTGCTTGTGAAGTTCAATTTGGTCCATAGGATGAATATCTTTGGCTAGGACCTCCAAGTTTGTAAGAAGAACTTCGGCGTAAATCACATGAAGAAAGACCTTTGTCGACGCGTTTCGAACCAACCAGTGTGGTTCATTGCCAGGACAAGTTGAAGAAACAGATCAAACTTTGCATGTTAAATAGTCTGAGCAGAGCCCCCCAACAGCTATCTTGACCAACGACTAATTTTGACTTCGGGAGCAGAGTCAAAAATTCATAATATAGTTATATTCGTGACCATTCCCTTAAAATAAATAAAAACATTTATATAAATAAAATAATTTAATAGGTGCTTTTGTTAATAGTTAGTTAAAAGATTTAATAATTAAAAATTATAAGTTATAGAAATATTATAATAACAATATACATTAGGGTTTTTAGGATAATAGTTAGTTTTAGAATTAGACTGTATATATATATTATATATATATATAAATTAATAAATAAAATAAAATTAATTAATTCAAAATATAATAAAAATAAGAAAAAATAAAAATAAATCAATAAATAATAAAAATATAAAAATAAAAAGTAAATAAATATAATTAAGAACAGCTAGTAAAGGTAAAATTAGTTGAAAAAATCAAAATTAATAAAAAAAAAAAAAGTGGAATAGAAATAAAATAAAATAAAAAATACATAAATAAATATATAAAAATATGATAAAGAACTAGCTAGTAAAGGTAAAAGTTAGTTGAAAAAATAAAATAATAAATAAATAAATCAAAGAAATAAATATAATGAATAAAGATAAAACAATAAACAAAAATATACCTAGAAAAAAACAAATAAATAAGAAGAACGACAAAAAATAAAAAGGGAGAAGGACAAGGAAAGACCATTAAAAAACCACAGAGCAGGACGGCTAAAAACCTTAGGAGGAAGAAAGGCTCCAGGGGGGAACAACAAGCAAAAAGATAACAAGGGGGGGGGGGGGGGGGGGGGGGGGGGGGGGGGGGGGGGGGGGGGGGGGGGAGGGGGGGGGGGGGGGGGGGGGGGGGGGGGAGAAGAGAAAGACTAAACGACAGGCAAGGGATCCAACAGCTACTGATCTTCCAGCCGTCATCTATATTGAGATTGTTAGGCCTTCTTTCAATCTCAATAGCTTCCCTGAATTTACGATGATGGAATTGAGCAACTTTGGCAACAACCTTGGCCTCCTCTATACAAACCTGATGCTTGGTCTTTTCTACATGCTCTGCTAATGCTGAAGACTTGGTTCTCCCATGTCTTAGGTCAGCTGCATGTTCACTGATCCTCTTATGGATGGAGCACCCTGTTTCCCCGATATAGGGGGTTCCACAAGAACAAGGGATCAAGTAGACACCCTTCTTGTCTTTAGGGTCAACTGGATCTTTCACCAATCGAAGGGATTTACGAATGGTGTTGAGGGGCCTAAAGGTTGAGGGAATATCATACTTAAGGATTCGAGCAATCTTGTCTGTGGTTCCTTGAACATAGGGAAGATGGACACCAAGTCGGCGCTCCTTTGGTTCTTTATTAATTAACGCATTTTTAGAGGCTTTAAGGAAAGCCTTCTGACCTAGGCGCCTATTGTAGCCATTCTCCACAAAGACATTAAGGAGATGGGATCTCTCCTTATCAAAGCTCTTATTATTAGAAATCCTGAGCGCACAAGAAGCAAGGGTGTTAAGAACGCCCATCTTTTGAGCAGGGAAATGATGGGAATCAACATGAAGATGGTCAGTATGCGTTTTCTTCTGGAATACTAAGTGGGAGAGCGACCCATCCATATTCTTAGATATAAGAATATCCAGGAAAGGGAGGCAACCATTGACCTCTTTTTCCATGGTGAACTTAATGGCAGAGGATTGACAATTGAGGTGATTGAAGAAGCGATCTAGCTCCTATTGGCCATGGGACCAGATGACATTAGTGTCATCTACATACCTTTTCCACAACTTGGGAAGGAGACGAGCCGAGGCTAAAGATTTGGCTTCAAAATCTGCTGCCAACTGGCATTGATGTACCTTTGGCTTAAAATAACTCATTAACATGTTTCCTTCTTTAATGTCATAAGCTCACATTAATCTTTGTTGGTTTGTAGGGGCCATTTTAAGATATTGATTGTAAATTTGCAGTCTTACTAGATCATTTTTTGCCTTTATCTCTGTGAAAGTCTTCTTAATGTCTGAGGCCTATTTTCTTTGAGGCCTGGTAGATGATACTTCGACACTGTGTTGTCTTTCTAGCTCCTGCCTCTGTGAGCTAGTTGATGTTTCTACCACAGGGGAAGTCTGCTGGCTGACAACCCTTTCTATCCTCTAGTTGTTTGTGGTTTCTTCAATAATTTCATCTTCTGATATAGGATTCAATCTTTGCCTCTTTGAGCCAGGCTGTCCTGTAGGTCCACCTGTGGGGAGAGTGGCTTCCCTCTCTCTCTTCCTATTTCTTTCCTCATTTAGAGGAGTTTTCAATGCTGGAATTTCTGTTGCTTTAGTTTGCGCTGGAGGAATTTGTACCTGTTGATCTGTCATTGTAGGCTGCTCTGTGTTCTCTACTTATTTGCCTTTTGAAGTTCCTGTAAGTGGTATGTTGGTTTCCTGTGTAGGCTGTTGAGAAGTTCCGGTAGAGGATGTACCAATTCCTGATTGTTGAGGTGGCTTGAATGATACCTCTCCAAAAGAGTCCATGTCAGGGATTTTTTCAAGATCTTTCATAGCATTTTCCATCTTTTCTTGCTCACTAATTTCTTCTACTAGGTTCCCTTCTACCCACTCATTCTGATTGGCAAACTGTTCAATTTCTCCGATCCTATGATGTATATAAACTGACAGTCTATTTTTTGTCCTTCTGTCACATATGAAACTATTTGGGTCATATGGCACCCACCAAAAACTCTTCTTCAATTTAAGGTGGTCTTCTAAAATATTTTCCGCATCTTGCCATGCATCCCTAGAATTGATAACAAAAGGGCCCAACTGGTTTTTGATTTTGAGCTAAGCCTTCTTCTTTGCATTACAAAAATGGACTAAGTTTGCATTGATGATCTGTCTGAAATACTCTAGTGCAAATAATCTCATGGACACATATTTAGGCAACTTGAAAGGGCAAAGTTCACACCCATACATTCTAATTTCGATGTGATTTTGGTACAGGTACCAGTCACCTATCCTGTACTATTTAGAGAGCCGCAAAATCTTCTTCATGTCACCCGTGATTCTAGGAGGGAGAACTCCTATCAATAGAGGATGCTGGATGTACAAATAAGTCAATTAATTCATTATAGGTATAAGGGTACTTACAGGTATTATGGAAGACTGAGCTCCAAAAGATCACAGACCTTCGATTTCCCTTTGAGTCCAGTTTCTTGATGGGGAAAGGAAAGTTGTTTGGATGATGATATAACAAAAGATGGTATACAAAAGAAGTGTATTTGAAAACTCCTTCCCTATCCAAATTTAGGAATTGATCATGGATTTTGTTGGCAATGAAAGTGGCATAGTCATATTTGACAGCAGGGGACTGTCCTGGAGTAAACATTGACAATAGAACTGGGGTGATATCATCAACAAATTCACTAGACTTAAATCTCAAGATCACAGATATCATGTCAACAATGGGTTTTCCAGTTTCAGTGAAATAGGTATGCAAATAGGGAGGTGGTTCTTGATGTTGGTACTTTGGTTTCATGAACATCTGAGCAATACAGGTTATCTCTGATTTGGGCAATTGAGATGCTTGTTCAAGTATATGCCCCATGGAAAGACGAGCAAGGGGCTCAGTCGAGTGGAACTGTATCATCTCATTGATAGATTTAGCAGTTATGGGAAAAAGGACAGTTTGGGACGGGGACATAATTGCTCTATGGACAGGGTCATAGTTAGCACAGCATTGATGAATGATGTCTGGGAAAACATGGACTGAGGGGAGGTAATACATGGGAAGGTTTGATTCCCACAGTCCAAAATATCAGAGTTATTTAGATGGATATTCCTGATTTGGCAGAAAGCTTGAAGATGGTTCTTGTCACCAGATAAATCTTTTATTTGGAAGTCTTTGACGGCCAAGGGTAAATAATCTAATTCTTTATGAGGTGCATTCATGGGCGCGACATTTAGGGATATGCGGGCTTCCATGTTTGGTTCTTGTGTATTCAAACTAGAATTCAGGCTTTCTATGGAGAATTGGACTAAACAGCAGGCTTAGGGGTCTTTTTATGATAGCTACAGACTGTTTTTAACTTGAATATGCTTTCTCTGGTAGAATTCTCAGTGGAAAACTGAAATTGCAGGGTTGCGGGTAAAATGGATAAATACCTGTTTTTAAAGAGGTAAACTGTGTAATTCGCAGGTTGAATGACGAACTGCAGAGCATGACGCTGGAGTTTCTTGGCCGGTTGGTGGACTGAATGCTCGTACAGTTGACTGGACGTATTTTGCATGGAGCACATTTTGCAGGGAATAAGGCTAAGAATGACATTTTCTCGTTGATTTAATGAATTTTGGTTTGGCGCGTATTTTTTGGCATTTATTGAGCGGGTGACGTTAGCGTGATGGGACGTTTTGTCGTTACGCGGAGGGTGGTAAGCGGTTTACCCCGCACTCTTTTTGGGTCAGGCGGTTTTAGATGCAGGGCGAGCGAGCATATTGAACGAGCAACGCGTGGAAAGGGTACGACGGAAAACCATCTGGTGATCGCGAGTTAAAGTGCGGTCACCAGGGGGGTTGCAATATGATCGTCAACCGTCGGATGATATCGCGGAGATCGGACGGTTGACGGGATCTGGAGGCGGCGGGGAGTTACGCATGGTGGGCCCGATGTATTTAACATAGTTTAAACATATCGGGGTGTTTTTATTTGTTAAAGGGTTGGTTATTAATTAACCCAGATGGTTAATTAATTCCATGTGGCACGGCGGGATAGGTTCTTAATAAGTTTCGACTAAACTCATTAATTCATGTTTTAAATTATATAATGGTTATATACCATTGGGGCGGGAATTATATAAAATGTGGGGTTTTAATATATTTACATATTACGGGAAGGTTTTATTTTTCGATATTTATATAATAATGGTTAAAAATTAATATGAAACAGAAAGAAAATAAGTGCTAAGCCAATGTTAAAAATTCACATAGAAACTTAGGCTAAATTGGAAAAAGGGGGTTTTTCAAGTGATATTATTCGTTTCCTAAGCCAAAATAGGTTTTTTCACTTAGGAAAACTTTAAGAAATGAAATGAATGATGGGTGGATGATTTATGAGTACTTAGGCTTTTAGATCATTGGGCCGAGGGTCCGGTCCTTCAAAAAGTCAGAGAAATGCTCTGAGCCCCTTTGAATTTCAAAGACCTTAATACTTTAGGGGGAATTAGTGAAATCTTTAGGGAAAAATGTGAATGGAGGTTAGTTATTTAACCTTGCCTTGCTTGAACTGCATCAAGTGTAATGTATGCCTTGCACTGGTGATAAAAGTAAGAATCAACATATTTAGAAGCATTTTCACCACAAGTATCATTTTGCAACATCATCTACCTACCCTACCTACTATAGCCTGACATTTTTTCTTCTTTATTTGGGTGCACTTACACTATAAAACCCTTATCAATCCTTTTTTCTTTTACATGGCACGCCTACCTAAGTTTGCACTTATTACATCCAAGGGATTAGATTAAACTATTGAGCTCCTTTATTTACTCTACCTATCTAATTATCTTCCAAGATTACACTGTTTGGTCAGATATTTATTCTCTATTTTTAAAACATGCAATTGAAAGATGAATAAGCCAAGTTTAAACAGTTTGACTCTTCATCAATTGTGGAAAAAGTAACAAGCTGCACCCAATTGTTTATTACAGAAAATGAAATAGTAGCGGCATTTAGGCTTGCACACTTTCCTGGTCTATTTTTTTGGGGGGTTCATTTCTTTCACTTTTTTGACCATTTTATTCTTTTTACCCTTTGATTTTTTTTAGGGTATACCCTCTTTACATTTTTTTTTTTTTTTTTTTGACAATATGGAAAACCTTTGCAACAAGAAAAGGTATGAACATATTACAAAGCTCATCAAGTCAATCATGAAATATGACACCTATTGGTATAGGAGCATAACAAACTCAAAACCATTACTTTCAATTATGTGCCTAGAGCCCAAAATCACTATGTAGATACCATTGAAAAACAACATTCTAGATTGGCATTTATGACATGTATACCACAGAATATAACCACACAAATGGAGAACCATCATTGTGATAAAAAATGCATAATCATATTCTATATCATAAAAGTGTTTGAAGCCATAGCTCTCAATACATCCAGTACACCCATAGCATAATGGGGGGCACATAGGCCCCTACATCTCGTTTAGAGGATCTCGTGCCAAGTTGGGGTGCGATGCTTGAATCCCTTTTCAAGCACTCCACACACAATGGCACTCCACAAAATCCTCCTACTAAGGGGAATCATTCCCACCTTTGCATACCATATCAACATCCTATTCTTAAGGGCATGATGGTTTTCCCCTGGCCATTGATAAACATAAGTCTCGGCCTAGATCCCACTGGATCTAGCTATGGTTGATTATCCTCTCATTCCTTGAATAGTTTGTCCTACTGGCCTTTCCGGTGAGCCATATGCACACTGGATATCATAGACATTTGATACCATATCTTCAAATATTCTACTCTATGTCCACATAGTCCCCATGTTTGACTTCGTGGATGAGGATGATTCTAGACCTCCTCTAGTAGTTCATTCTCGTTTTCATCTTCCCTTAATTCTTCACCAGGAACCACCGTTCCAAGAAGCATTTAGGCCATATTTATACAAGTAAATCTACTTTCTTGAAAGTTGCAGGTCTCGATTCTGATGGTCAGTTTTTCCGCTACGATCTCCACAAGATTTAGGGCTTTCTCCTCCTCTCAAATTGGAGGGAACACGTCCTTTTATAGGAAAACCCATAGTTTTTCTGTCACACATTGCAACTAGACCATAGCTTTGTTTGATGAACCATCAACACCATGGGATAGCTCTCATCGAGTACTATAATGGGTCTTCCATGATTTTTTACGATTTGACACTTCACGAGGAAGTCATTTTTCCAAGAAGGGTCATTTTGTTGCCTCTCAAAATCAAATTTCGTCACAAAGTGACACTTTTACTTTGAGGTTCTCCTCCTCTGAATAATTTTCGTACCATGTGTCAATTTTCGTCATGAGTAACCATCTCTGACTCATGTTTTTATGGTCCCCACTGGGCCTAGTTTATGTGGCAGCGTCATCGAGTCACCCTTGTTCAGAGCATCCGTGATGGGTCACCCTTGCATTCTTGGACTCTATTTCATGTCACATCATATCATTTCATAGTATTCCATCCATATTTGTATCCATTCATCCTATTTTTTGTTGGGTGTGGAGCCTGATTATCTTCTGTATTCAAAGGTATCGTTGCATTGGACCCCAGTTTGTAATGGGGCGGCAACACCCCCTGCAAAATATTCGTTGCAGGGGGGTCCAGGGAGGGCAATGCGACCTTTGGGAGCCCCCCTGGTGGGGGGATTAGGGGAAGCACCCCCAAAGCTAAAAATAGATGTAAAATTGCCTTGAGAAATGTTGTAATTTCGTAGCCAATCTAGGTCGTTCATTAGGCGGAGATCTGACGATAGAAGTTATGTTTAATGGGTTTTTTCCCCTAGAAGGCAACCCCTCACTATATATGATAGAATTGTATTGTGTCTCTGTAGATCTATATTATGAGTGACGAAGAGACGGGTGATTGAGAGAAAAGAAGGAATTACAGCAGATATGATGTAGGTTGTATCTCTTCAATTTGCTGGATAATATAAAAGGAAGAACTGGTTGTTTCTCTGTGGACGTAGCCGAAACTGGGTGAACCACATATATTTGTGTCTCTCTTGTTTTATGCATTTTCAGTGTTTATATTTCTACAATATTTTATGTGTTCCATTGCTCTGTAATATATAATTTACTAACCTGTTTCCCATTTTGGCCTCCAGTCATACTATCCCCATCCCCTCAGGAGTTGAGTCAGTTACTCCTAGGTCAACCATGCACTTTATGCTCTGACAAGGGAAATCATCTGTTGTCCCTTAGTCTTCCTTTCCCCACTATCCCTGGTGTCAGTCCATCAATCATATTACTATTTTCCCTCGTGCTTTAGTTGAGGATCCTCATTGCTTCATCTATTGTGGGCCCTATTATGTTGACATCGTCTCATTTCTTCTAGAATCAAAACCTGGAGAGTAGTGTATCTCATTTCCAGCTTCCATTATTGTTCGATGCCTTGGATTGAGCAGAGGGTCTCCTTATTGCCCTTTGACTTGATCATTTCATGTCCGTGATCCATACACTTGATGGTCCAGTGATGTAGCTAATTGGCCCAATGATTCCCAGGTGTGTGTGACAAGTTTCAGACCTCATGAGGGGGTGGTCCTTCAGGTAGTCCCCCACATGCCCGGATGCATACCTACTATGCTACAGCCTCAGATGCAGTTCTTTAGATTCAATGGGTTCGGTTCCTACCAATCGCAGTGTTCATATCATGCACGTCTCCTCCAGATGATCCATTCAGTTTTGTGGAGCCCTTCCTCGTTCAGGAGGGCTTCTCTGGTTGTTCTACCCTCCCTCCCACCCATTTTTTAGGAAGGGGCTTTATATCTCATGTACTCAGATATTATTGTATTCAATCCTGGCTCATGTTTTTCCAGGGCCATTATGTATATGGGACACATTGTATTATTTTATGGCTCTATTATGCCATCATGTACTTCATTACTAAGTTTTGTCTTTCTAGGTGAACCATTATTTCTGTACTAATTTATCTCAATGGGTATGGGTATGCATCCCCTGCCTTAGTGAGGTCCAGTACCACAACATAAAAGGAGACCTGCATTAGTCTTTCCCCCTCCATCCCTATCCTCTTTCAATTCAGCTTCATTGGTCTCTCTCCCTCTCTCCTTGACTCACATGTGTTGTCTAAGTGATTGTGTCTTTACAACGTACTTCGGTCATACGTTTTGCTCCTAACACTCATATGTTTGGGGGAAATTTGTTATCACTAAAAAATTGATCATCTAACCTAATTTACTACATGGATCAAGGTACACCATGTAAAGCCAATTTTACCCTAGTAAATTTGCTTTCACCGTGAGAAATTACCTAATAAACCACCTTTATTAGTAATTTATAGTTAAACCCATGAAGAATAATTAAATAAATCACTATTTATTTAATTTTCTTCTAGGAATAATTACTTAAACCATTGTTTTATTATTTTTCCTTGCCAAATTTGACCCAATCATGGAAAATAAATAGATAAATCATTATTTTTCTTATTTTTCTCTAAGAATAATTAATTAATCCACTAATTGATTATTATTATTATTTGTTAAATTTGACTAAATCCTTTAGGAATAATTAAATAAATCATTATTTTTTTTATTATTCCTTAACTAATTCCTTGAGATGATAAGTAAATCATTTATTTATTTATTTATTTATTATTTCTAAATAAAAGTTTAAATACTTTTTCCCTCCTAAAAAATATAATAAAATATTCCAAGTTTCCAAGAATGGGATCAATAATATTTTATTATTGCTCATTATTCGAGGATAACTCAATATTTTGTTATAAATAGGAAGGTATTCCATTCATTATTCACTTTTGATTATATTCATTGTTGCACGCACTGTTGTAACTCTGATTATTTTCATTGTTGCACACCATATTTTTTATGGGTTTATGCATTATAGAGGAGAGAGACTCTAAAGAAGATGAAGACATTTGAGGATAGCCAAGAACACATCCCATAGAGGGGGAATGGCAACATTTATTTGTTCTCTTCACAGGTTTTATTATTAAATTATTCTTTACATATCTGGTTTCCATTGGATGTTTGGGGTTATTACTCTTTCTTTCACGATTTAACTATGATTGTAGCATAGATCAGAATTTTGGCAGGTTTTGTTTCTATCAATAACTGCAGATCTACAACATTTAGCATTCACTTCTATTGTTGAGATTGTTTGTCATCCACAATCTTAAGTGGGTTCTTTTCGTACATCATTGAGAAGAAAACACTACAACAACCTGTTCTTGATCATCACCTTGTTTAAGTTCTTGTAATCAATGCACAATCTAAGAATATTGTCCTTCTTCTTTATAAACAACATTTTTGCACCCCAAGGCAAAACAATTAGCCTTATTTATCCTTTATCAAGCATTTACTTCAGTTGAAACTTCAATTCTAATAATTATGGAGTGCTCATATTGTACAAGGCCTTTGATGCTTCTGTTGCTGCTGGTACCAACTCAATAGAGAAGTCCACCTCCCTATGAGGTGATAACTCTAGAATTTATGTAGGAAACACGTCCTAAAACTATTGCAAAACAGGACACCTCTTCAGGAGTTCATCATCCTCAACATCCTTCCCTTTATCACTAGAAATATGAACTGTAAATAATACACACCCCTTCCTACAACTATGTTTTTCCTAAATAATTGTAACCATTCTCATAGATGTATGCTTCTTCTTTCAGTGTAAGATTTTCCTTTTTCCATCACCATCCAAGCACTTAATACCCTCTCATAAAAATATACCTTGGTCCTATGAATGAACAATCATTCCATTCCCAAAATCGTATTATAGGAACCCAAAGGAAGCAAATTTAGATGCACTGATGTAGTCATACCGTTCAGAACTCTTCTCTTGGTCCCTATTGTCAACTACACCAACCAACATTATGCATGCACTTCTTTACTAAAACAACACTGATCTACCAGGTCAAGACTAACATAACTATAATTATATCCAACATCAATAAAAATGGAAACAACTTGATTGCAAACCTTACCTTCCATCTCAATAATGGATGTCTGATGATCTTCCTATCTTTTAACAAGTGTTGCATAAATCCAAGGAATGCTCTTATCAACATCTCCAAGTGTTTTCACCTCTCGAGAATTGTAGATCTGATGCCTACCACCCTGGTACAATGGAAAATCCTTCTTACGATGGTCTTTGCCATAAATCCAACACTATAATAGTCTCCTATTGTTACCTTGATTCTTCTACTCTCTAGGCTGCGACCCACGTCCTTTATCAATTGTATTAAACTTCTTGTAAGGAGCCACATTCTATTTCTCGCATGCATCCTGTGATATTTCTCAGTTCATAGGCCATTTACCCTGAGTCTTCTCACTCCCTTTCCAATCATGTTTGAACTCAAGCTTGTGCTTTGACTACTCATAGCAACACTTCATTTTCTTGATGACTTTCTCATATGATAAAGGCTCATCAAGCTCAATCTAGTCTTTGAATGTTACTATCAACCCACTAACAAACCTTTGAATCTTCGCCTTCTCATCCTTGAGATAAGGCACATACCTCAACAACTCCAAGAACATGTTATTGTACTCATCATCTATTATAGAACCCATCTTTAGCTCATAGAATTCTTTGGCCATGTCATCATAGTATCTTTCAGATAGGTACTTCTTCTTGAAGAGTCTCTCGAACTCATTATCGAGCTTCATAATTGATATATTCTCATGCCTTGTTTCCTTATATTTTTATTAGCTTTCTATTATTTTTATGTATATAATATGGTAATGTGTGTGATATGAACCTTAGAAGTGGTCAATAAGCATTTCATCATTTTATTATTTAAAAAAATTGATTTAACTATGAAAATATGAGTTACGCTTATCATTTGAAGTGTTAACTGACAAGGAATTTTGATATTGGATGATGTTCCCCAGGATAGCAGGGTAGCAACGAGTCACACAGAGCTTCTTGGGTTAGTTATACCCTAATTGGGTGACATCGATGATCGTCATGGAAATGAATGTGATCTTGCCCACCTATTCCAAGGAAGTATGGGAGATTTTGTAATTCGAATTAAGCATCCTAAGAATCTTCAGATTCTTAGGATTGCTTATTTATTTTTAGAAATAGACTTAATTGTAATATAAAAGACAGGAACTAAATGATGCAGGAAAAACCACCTAAAGGCAATTTCCCTACTTTTTATAATCACCTTACCATGAACCTGTGGGTTATGGCCAACCTATACAAATTGTAGGCGTTTACATTGGTGGGATTTAACACAAACCCAACGAATCACCAAACAATGCTTTAACACATAATCTTCCAACCAACGTCGGTCCCTCCTGAATGCACAAAACCGGACTCCAAATAAAATAAACTCGCGTCCATACACTTCTCGGTTCCGCCTTCCCCGCAAATCTTATCAGATTAATTCTCCACCATTGATATCATCCTTAATCCGACGGTTGTTGATCCAATGGCAATTGAATAGCAATCAGTCCCGCGTTGACTTTCCCTTTTTGCACAGGTGCTTCACTCTACACCATTGATCAAAGTGTGCTGGATCCAATGGTTCACAATGATATTCCGCAGGGAACTTGTGCGACACTTAACCACACTTACGGAGCTGATAAGGATTGTAAATCCTTAATCTATAAAAGTTCAGGTCTGCCTTTGAAATTAAAGTCTGATCTCTTTATGGCCCGATATTCGTTTGATAATGGAGGCCATCGAAGCCTATGGTCTACAACCCTTCAACTAATGCACAGGTTACCAAACAACTTAACCCCTGCAGTTGACTGTGACATAAGCGATTGAAAATACGATCGATGGTTAGGATTGGATGCAGGTCTTCAACCATGATCAAGACACCCGTAGACTCCTAACCTCCACAGTTACGCATTTCACTTTGGCACTCAGATTACATTCAATGCAGATCGTTGAATGTTACTCCACTCCACCTTGCAATTAGACTTCATCTCCGGTTTTGCTACATAGAGCATTTAATTCTGATGATCCACACAACATCGTGCTCTTTCCCTCTTATTGATACCATATATAGGCCTAGCGTAAGATCAATGCTACCCTTTGACTTATTTATCAATGTATCTACACCCTTTATAATCATGCGATTATCTCCAACAGTACTGGAACGTTTCACCGTGATCATAATTTGATCTCCACTTGTCCATATCTTCACTTCTTATATGTGCTTAGGTCCTCTGTCAATTCTCCTCGAATTCATAAAGGAATTCTTCTTGGCCTTTTTGTCTTTGGTTCCCTTTTTTTGCGTGACTCTTCTCTTGATTTATTCTTCTGCATGATTCTTTAAAACTACTACTTCTAAGCTTTGCGCTGATTTCTTTAATCGGATCCATATAGTCCGACCACCATCCTCCTCTATATTCCTTCTCTACACTCATTCTCTGCTCGAAATTCTCATGCATATATATATTAAGCAGAGTTCTCCACTACACACATAATTTATTAATTAATTTCTTAATACACACTATATAACTCAGAAAACGAATCTCTATATTCAAAAGCAAATCTATATACAAAAGAGACTTCCTCTCGCTGGGTTGATTTTCTAATCAATGGCCTTTCTATTCCCACTTCACGTAAGCTACAATCCAAACCCAATCTATTTCCTATATTCTAACTCTCTCTCTCTCTCTAACTCTCTCTTTTAAGCCTTCGAGGCTTACAAATTATACACAAAAGGATTTTGTTAACCAATTTTGGTTTAAATCCTAAATAATTTCACCTGAATCCTAAATATCCTAATCTAATCCCTAAAATCATGAACTAACTTCTAGTTCCACTAAATCACACACTATTCTTGAAATATCTCTTAACGAGAAGATTTCATTACAATATACTCACTATTATACAACCCTCATAAAAACATAGGAAAATAAATAATTAATTACTCTTTAGGGAATAAGGTCCCTTGAAACACAAGACCCTATCCTTACTAAAATGCAATGGTTTTTCTGAGCAAGATGCTCCTGCATCAGACTCCCCAAGTAAGAAAATTTATGACCTCCTGGTCATAAGTCTGGATAATTGATTCCTCCTGGATCGCAGACTTTATTTTGTAATATGTCTTTTCTTGTCAGTTGTTCTATTGTTCCTATTGTCTACTGATGTTCTCCAGGTCTCCATTCCTTATGCTACAATGCTCCACTTAACATGCTTTCATAGTATGCCGCTGTCTTCCTCTTGTTGTTGCTCCTTTCCTTTCGCGTTGTTGTCTTCTTCTGAGACACTTTCATCATTAACCTTCTTACCAACTCAATTTCTTTGTCCAGTATATCCTCTATCTGTTGATTGCCTTCAACTCTTAATTGCTGAATTTTCATTTTTACTACCACCCTTACATCCTTACCCTCTTGTTCACTATTGTCTTGCACCTTTTTAGCTGTTGCCATATTGTCATTCAAGACAATTTTTTGCTTCTGTTTACTCTACCTGTCAACTTCTTATTGAATGTAATTTATGACAATTTCTTTGTCATCCTTCATCAACAATTTACTCTGGATATTTATCCTCTGTTGTTCTAGCTTTCTCTTTTGAAGGTATAACTCTCTATATAACTCAATGATTTTACTTAGAGTAAAATTTGGAAATTTTACACAATCTCCAATTTCTTCATTAGCTATTAACCAATTATCATATGGTCCTTCTTCCTCTGCTAAATCTTCCTTAACATCTTTTAGTATATGTGATTTCTCTTCTTCTTTCATTTTGTTGTCCACTTGTGCCAAATATGTTCCAGTTTCTGCATTCATAAGACAATTGTCAAAATAAAAAATATAAGGCCTTTGTGCCTCTTCTTCCTCTGGAAACCTTTCAGTATGTTGCTCTGATCTTTCCTTTAGCTCCTCTATCAGCACATTAGTATGCTAATTCAAACTCAAAGAATCCTTGAGACTATCAATAAGTCTCTTTTCCACACCATCTTTTTTAATGATGCCTCTCTGCACTTGTTCGATGTAGTGAATTGTTTCTTCTCCATTCTCATTTTCATACTCTGCTTCAAAATTTTCATCTTCTAGAAGGTATTCTTCCATATTTTTGATAGCTTTAAAAGGCTACCTATCTTCTTCCAAACCTGCAACCATACATAAATTATCAGTTTTAAAAACACTAGACCTTATGGTCTCATTTGATGCTTCAGTCATCAAGTCTTCTAGCTGCTTTGAATCATTCATATGATTCAACTCCTTTGTCTTTTCATTACTTTCAAAAAGTAATGGTCCATGTTCTGGTTCACATACCAAAACTTCAACACCTTCTCCAACATCTTCCTTTTGTTTTAGCTCAACTCTTTCGAGCTTCTCTATCTCCAATTTTACTTCTATAATGTATTCAATTTCCCTCATCTCCTTTATTAACTGCATATTTTCTTGTTGATTCCTCTTCTCTTGTAGCCTCTGCCACTTCACTTTATTCCTCATGACATAACCACATTTCTGTTCCTTCTCTTTTCTTTATAACATTTCCATTAGTACTTCAAGCTGAACTGCCATCTCAGCCATTTCTTTATCATATTTTTCGTCACTCATTCTCATGCCATTTGCCTTGACATCTTTCTTCATTTGTCCTCTATTGTGATCTCTTTTAGAACCTCTACTATGACTGTCACTAGTCATCATCCTTTCCGTCTCTATGAGTTCCTCACTCACTTTACTATGAGTTGTGCAAGCCTCTGCAACAATAAGCTTTCCCTGCTGCCACTTACCTCACCAAGATTTCCTCTATACTTGGTCTTTTAGCAAGTACTTGTCCTCTGTCTGGAACCTCCTTGAGCATTTTCCTCTACTCCTTCTAGGCTTCAACTCATCTACATTTTAAGAACACAACTGTCCTCTTGTATTTCAATCACTAATGAAATACTAGGTTCTAACCACCTCTTCTTTCACTTAGAAACTCTTACCAACTTCCTTCATCCCTTAGCAATTCTACCCACATCCTCTGTGGAATTTCCCTTATGATCTTCTTGTGAGTTTCAACAATACCTCTGTAGTAACAAGTCTCCTTCTTGCTACATATGCCTCACTAAGCTTCTCTCCTCTAAGCTTAGTCTTTTAGCATTTCTCTGGTTCTTTCCACTGGAACCAGTTGAGCGCTCCTTGCTCTAGGTTGTTGTAATCTTCTCACCTTCTTATGCTGCTATTTGTGCAACAATATAAAAACCACAAATTCTCCAATATTCAAATCAAATTAAAATAAAAACATATCATCTCACCTTCAAGATTTCTGCATGATCTTTTTCTACTATCCGCCTACAATTTGAATGGGCTGTTCTTTTATTCAACCTTCAGTTGTATCTTCAAACTCTGCTACTTCAAGAACTTGCAAAAGTCCCTCTTACAGTTTAACTATTGTAATCCTGCTCCAAAATTTCATTATTTCAATTTCTTCTAATCATTAAACAAACTTGCATACGATCGCCTATCTTCAGGATCTCACCACTCCTACAAATCTATTTCAGCAGATTTTCATACTTCCACTGCACAAATTTTCAACATTCAGCTACTGTCAATCAGATTTAGAATCTGATTCTTTCTTTCAATCTCCCAGCTTTATCTTGTGAAGCTCTAACTATCAACAACAATTACTCCTTTGTTGAGTCTTCTTTCACTGTTTTTTTCTTGCTTTGAGTTCTTCAAAAACATTTACCTATTCCTCCTCTAATACCAAAAAGATGGAGGAAAAACCACCTAAAGGAAATTTCCCTTCTTTTTATAATCACCTTACTGTGAACTTGTGGGTTATGGCCCACCTATACAAATCGGAAGCATTTACATTGGTGGGTTTTAACAAAAACCCGACCAATCACCAAACAATACTTTAATACATAATCCACCAATGAATGTCGGTCTCTCCTAAATGCACAAAACCGGACTCCAAATAAAATAAACTCATGTCCATACACTTCTCGGTTCCGCCTTCCCCACAAATTTTATCAGATGAATTATCCACCATTAATCTCATCCTTAATTCGATGGTTGTTGATCCAACAACAATTGAACAACAACCGATCCAACGTTGACTTTCCCTTTTTGCAGAGGCGCTTCACTCTACGTTGTTGATCAAAGCGTGTTGGATCCAATGGTTCACAACGATATCGGCCATGGAACTTGCGCGACACTTAACCACCCTTACGGAGCCGATAAGGATTATAAATCCTTAAACCTATAAAAGCTCGGGTCTACCTTTGAAGTTAAAATCTGATCTCTTTATGGCCCGATATCCATTTGATAACAGAGGCCATCAAATCCTACAGTCTGTAGCACTTCAACTAACACACAGGTTACCAAACAACTTAACCCCCACAGTTGACTGTGATGTAAGAAGTTGAAAATGTGATTGATGGTTAGGATTGAGTGTGAGTCTTCAACCACGATCAAGGCACCCATAAACTCCTAACCTCCGCAGTTACGCATTTCACTTTGGCACTCAGATTACATTCAACGTGGATCGTTGAATGTTACTCCACTCCACCTTGCAATCAAACTTCATCTCCATGTTTTCTACATATAGCATTTAATTATGATGATCCACACAACATCGTGCTCTTTCCCTCTTATTGATGCCATATACAAGTCTAGTGTAAGGTCAATGATACCCTTTGACTTCTTTATCAGTGTATCTACAACCTCTATAATCATGCAATTATCTCCAACAGTACTGGAATGTTTCACTGTGATCATAATTTGATCTCCACTTGGCCATATCTTCACTTCTTATTTGTGCTTAGGTCCTTTGCCAATTATCCTCAAATTCATAAAGGAATTCTTCTTGGCCTTTTTGTCTTTGGTTCCCTTTTTCCGCATGACTCTTCTCTTGAGTTACTCTTCCGCGTGATTCTTTAAAACTACTACTTTTGAGCTTTGCGCTGATTTCTTTAATCGGATCCATACAGTCTGACCAGCATCCTCCTCTATATTCCTTCTCTACACTCATTCTCTGCTCGAAATTCTCATGCATATATATATTAAACAGAGTTCTCCACTACACACATAATTTATCAATTAATTTCTTAATGCACACTACATAACTCAAAAAACGAATCTCTGTATTCAAAAGAAAATGTATTTACAAAGGAGTCTTCCTCTTGCTGCCCTGATTTTCTAATCAATGGCCTTTCTCTTCCCACTGCCCATAGGCTACAATCCAAACCCGATCTATTTCCTATCTTCTAACTCCCTCTCTCTCTCTAACTCTCTCTTTTAAGCCTTCAAGGCTTACAAATTATACACAAAAGGATTCTGTTAACCAATTTTGGTTCAGATCCTGAATAATTTCACCTGAATCCTAAATATCCTAATCTAGTCCCTAAAATCATGAACAACTGCCTAGTTCCTCTAACTCACACACTATTCTTGAAATCTCTCTTAATGAGAAGATTTCATTACAATATCCTCACTATTATACAACCCTCATAAAAGCATAGGAAAATAAATAATTAATCACTCTTTAGGGAATTAGGTTCCTTGAAACACAAGACCCTATGCTTACTAAAATGCAATGGTTTTTCTGAGCAGGATGCTCCCGCATCACTAAACCATAGTAGAAAAAGGGGGAAATTACTGTCATTTTGATCTATGTTATAAGTTTTATATACATCTTTTGTAATATTGTTCCTAATTAATTTAACGGAGACTTTCACGGTTCAGCTTTAACTCCTTCCATTGAATTCGCTCTAAGGTAGTTGAATTCCAGTGATCGTAGGCCCAATCCTGGAATGACTCCTTCCCTTCTTTGTGTTATTAAGTTTACATTTTAGCTTTGATTTCTTGTTTTTCAATTATTCAATTACTTCTTTCAATCCTTTCTTTACAATTATTCAGTCACTTTCTAGATCTGAGCATTAGTTATTGAATTATTTTATCGGAGTGATAGTTGCTACAATAGTTTGAATGAAGGTTATGAGATTAGA
Organism: Pinus taeda; assembly: GCA_000404065.3. Taxonomy (NCBI): domain Eukaryota; kingdom Viridiplantae; phylum Streptophyta; class Pinopsida; order Pinales; family Pinaceae; genus Pinus; species Pinus taeda. The sequence goes on from APFE030658655.1 coordinate 112,136, forward strand.
TTTTTTTAATCAATTTTCTAAATAATTATTTGTTTTACCATTTCTTTTGATTGTTGAAGAATTTTTAAGTACGAGATTTGATATTTCTTTGAGTAGAATCAATTCTATAGCTACAGTTTCCTAGGAAACAACTTGTGTTTAGCGTAACTATTTCAATGTTGCAGTAGAATATTTAATGATTTGATCATATTAAAGTAGCTTTCATTGTTTATGTTGTTCCTTTAGGAAATCCTAGTTGTTCCTTGTATTTTACATGAATTTACCTTTCAATGGGATTAGATGGATGTAACAACCCTGATTAAAACACCATGTAAAAATATATAAGACCATGGTTGATGGCACACTTATTCCAAGCTAAATGTTGGGCAAGACGTCCTAGTGTGGGTGTTCATTTCGGTTATTATGGCTAAAGTAAAATGGAATAGGAAATGGCTAAGGCTTTGGAAAGGAAAAATGGTATCTTTGGCACATTTATTTATGAAAATAATGGAAATTAGGAGAAAAGGAAAGTTAAAGGTCATATATTGCATGTGAGGAGGAAAATGAAGGACATTATGGAAAGTGAAAAAAATAGAGGCCTCATTGATAAAAAAGGCTTCTGAAGATCAGTTGGCAAGATTTTTCTCATGTTTTGCATTTGAAAAAGAAAGGAAAAGAAGGCAAGAGGAAGGAAGGAGAAAACAAGGAAAAGCAAGATCAAGAAGCTACAACAATATTCTTTGTAGGTAATGATTTGCATGTGTGTTTTCCTTGCTAGATTTGGAATGCATGGTATTGCATGTGGTTATTTTGTTGTTATGGCATGGGTTTTGCTAAGTGTGATAGTGTTTTAAGCCTAGCCTTTCCATTTCTAGGCAGCCATGGTGTGATGGGGTTCTCATGTTTTGGTTGAGCTGGATTTTCGAATGGATTCAAAGCTGAGTGTGGTGGATATCTGAATAATAGAACACATGGCCTAGTAACCCCTGAACCGGACTATGGGTTGTGGTAAAGATGGATTTTGTGTTGCCTCAGTGGGCATAGGAATCCTTGACCAATGAATGGTGGGATATATGCTAAAGCCTAGAGGTGGGTGCTCTCCCTCAGGCCTAGTAATCCCAGGAGGGGATATGCGGTAAAGCATGGAGAGCAGGTCTTGGTTTAGGGCCTAGTGATCTGGTGTGGATTGTAGTAAAGCCTAAGAGACTAAGAGACATCAAAATTCCTCGCAGTGTAGGTGGAGAAATTTGGTGGCATCCATGCTTGTTTTGGCCTAGTGAACTAGTGGAGATCATGGTAAATATTTTTATTACATTTTTATTGTGTTGGCATACTGATCTGGGATGGATTATAGTAAATCCTCTTTTTTATTGATGAGGGTGACGTAGTTTAGCTTTGGGATGCCCTGGTTGTTTCTTTTGGTTTAATTCCCACATTCATTCTTGGAATATGGCACAAGGGTGTATGGATGAAGATAGATTTGGCTCAACCATTCTATGGTTAGGTGGAATGTTGTAGTCCCATCCTAGGTTGGATTTTGCCTTCATCAATAAGAGGTTATTTCCTTGATATCTTATATATAAATGTACTAGTTTATATTTGGATTCTATGGCTAATGTATCCTTGGTATTTTTGTTGTTATTATGTTGGTTATAAGCATGTATTATGACAGTGATGATGTATTTCTTTCCTCTTGTTTTGATTAGTAAATGAATGAACAATGTATCTATGACCTAATTGATGATAATGTAGCTAATGATATAAGGGAACAATGCTTCTTAGCAATTCTCAGATAAGTATGAGACCCCTATGCTTAAATATGTTATTTATACCTGTAGATTGCTTTGATGCCAAGTGTTTAATAGGATTTCAGTCCCGATTGGGGATGTTCAGTCCTAGTCTGAGAGTTATTTTTTGGTTTATTAGTCTTCTCATCATGTGTTTAATGGATTCCGGAAGTTACAACAAGTTATGGGCAGTCGCTGGAATTCTAGGCTTGAAAATTGCCTTAAATCCCGCAAACTCTGGCATAGGTCTATTGGAAAAATTCCCCAGATGCAGGCATGCATGCATGTGGCAACATCCAAATCTCTCTAGACACTGGCATGCCCATAGCATGGTAGCGTCCAAAGGTTTAATAGCTTCAATACACAGTGGGACCCTAGGACATGACACTTGAGTGGTTGGGATGGCTCCTGGGAGTGTTGTTGCTGATGTGGAAGGTATGTTTAAGGTGTTTCTGTTGATTCCACTTCCTTAAGGTCACCTAAGAGGTTGAATCATATCACAGTAGCCTCCTGTCACATGTTTACCCCCGTTAGTTCGTTACTTAGATAGATGTGGGAGGAGGGTGTTACAAAGTGGTATCAGAGCATGGTTCACCACTCATACTGGATGGGCGGTGTGTTGGTCATGCATTCATGTCGATTGCATATGTGTTCCTTATGCTTGTAGTGTGTGTGCTTGTTTCATTTTCATGGTGTTGATCATGGTTATAGTGATGTCGCCATGTGAAGGTTGATGGTGTTGTTGTGGGATGTGTCGACATGAGTGGGTTGTATATGCATTTTTTATGGATGTCAGTGTCTATGGGTTGTTTTACATGCATTGTCATGATTATAGTTATGAATTTATGGTAGGTCACACATGCATTGTGAGGTCATTGTATGTAATTAGGTAATCATGATGATATTGGTATGTTATGATGTTAATGTGTTGGCTAAGATAGAGTAGCAGAGGCAAATCATTAAAGTGAAATTGCAACAATGGACTTCGGGGTACGAGAAGATCATCATACAGTTATTGTATGTTTGGAATGCAAGTATGTTAGTTAATGGATTGTTATATGCATTAGGTTTATGTACATGTCTATTGATGTTATAGTTACATACATGATATATGCTAGTTGATTAGTGTAGTCATATGCACATGTGTCAGATACTCATGAATGATAGTAACTTGTGGTTGTATGCATTGTTGTTGTTGTTTTATGTTAGTTAACTTGATGATTATGTTATATCTCATTGATGAATATGTTATATCCTAACTCGTAATTAGCTCGAAGATTATGTTATATGGAAAACTATGACCCGGTTTATCCACAATAATTTGTTCGTTAGATCGACGTTTCGAACCCCAAAGGGGATCCATCATCAGGATAGAAAATGAGTAATAGACTAAGAGAAGTTTTTGTTGACGAGGACAGATAAATAGAAACCTAATGGTTTAATAGGTTAAAGTAGAAGCCGACAAATTTTAAAATATATAACCTATTTAATTTTATTACTATTTAATATGAATTACTCATAAATTTTATTTCTTCCCTTTTTATTTTGTTATAATATCATTTCATTTTAATATGAGATCCTATTGTATTATGTTACTCAAATAATTAGTTACTTAATTAAATAAATGGTTTCTGTTAATGATTCATATTATTTATAAATAATCATTTAATTGCCTCATTAATAAATTTATTTTATTTATTAGTTATAGTTATAGTACTAATTTGAATTGTATTACTACTTATTTATTAATTTTAATTAATTAATTTACTAATTTGAATTAAATGTATACTCATTAATTAATTGTTTAATATCCTTATGCTTAATAAATTATGTAGTTTTTTAATTGTTTAATATCTTAATGTTAATAAATTAGGTAGTTTTTATTTTAATTAGTTAATTAATTAATT
>APFE030658659.1:9857-24356 GCA_000404065.3 Pinus taeda
CAAGGACCACTTTTCATAAACATCAAATGATCATCAAGTACATGTAGATTTCACAGTCAACAACAGTAACCAGATCAACAAAACAGAACTAAACCCAGAACACCTTATCAATAGAAAAATTCAGTCAACAGAAAGTCATGAGATAGATACGCAATTTTCTTTTCTCTGGCCTGCGTCACTACGCACTTCACCTTCTGCTTCCCTACGTATACCCGCAGAGTTCCTTCTGTTGTGTCGCGTGCCCATGCACTGCTTCTTCTACTGCGCTGCGTACAGTACGCACCCAGATACACTATCGCGCCGCGTACTGCAACTGTAGTCACACACTCAAAAAGACTATCGTGCCGCGTACTTTTACTGTGCATACGCACCTTAAGAACTGTTGCACTGCGCACCCACGCAGCCCTTCTTCTTCTGCTTCGGCGTACCCACGCAGTCACCCTTCTTCTGCTTTGTGTACCCACGCAATTACCCTTCTTCTGCTCTGCGTACCCACGCAGAGGCACCGTTAAACACCTACGTACTTCTGATTAGGGACGAATTTACAGATCACCAGTGTGCTTCAGTTAGTCGGACGCCCAGATCTGATTATGCGCTCGAGATATCACCCTTCACAGATTCGCTTTCCACTTCACTTTCATATACATCAAGCTTTTGAAACAATAACCCAATATTTCAGATCTAAAGATATTCAATTTTCAAAGATACTTAGCCAAGGGATCTCCTTTGCTTTATATAGGCAAGCTCCTCCTAAAATCATGGATCAATACCACGAGCCAAAACCATAATAACACAAATACCGTCGGCTAAATACCAAAGATTAAACATAAGAAACCCCACGTATGCTTTTCGTTGCCTTGAAGTAAGTGCACTGGGGGTACGCACCTCCTGAACGGCTGACCTGCGTGTCTGGCCACGGTCCCCTTCACGGTGTACCTGCGGGTACACATCTTCTGATTTGTTCTCCTGATTACTTCTTAATTTTCAACATATTGAGAGCCTTGCCACGGGTGTTGCCATCAAGTACAACATTTGTAACATATAGCCATACCAGAAACATAATGCCAACACTATTGTACTATTACTGGCATACAAAACATTCATATACCTTGTGAGGTCAACATTTAAAGCATATGCCCAAAGCCTGTGCTGAATAGAGAAGACTAGATTTCTCAACACAGTGCGTCATTTTTATTTTGAATGTGTTATAGATTATATACAACGAGCTATATAGCACTAAAATAAATTATCTATGTAGCACTACATCCAGAGTTCATTGACTTGGGTTCCATTTTCATCACGTTCTACTCAAGAATCCCCAATTCTGCTTCCAGCTAAATCTGTATTAAGAAACAAAAAATAAGTAGAATCCCCAATTCTGCTTCCAACTAAATCTGTATTAAGATACAAAAAATAAAGTTGTTTTCAAATTGAAGTTGAATGCTATGAATAACTTGAAACATTTAAATAGAAATTTATTTCCCTTTGAATGGTTTAAGGCACCTGCCATTTGTGTCAGAAATCAGGCGTCGACAAACTTTTGGTGTCATCGAAGATGGCTCACCAGATCACTGTAAATGCCTCGACGATTACCGGAGGATGATGGCAAGAATTTGACAAGAGAAAACACTACAAAATCTTCTCTAGATCGTTTATTTCGAAAATCTACTTCTCTAGAATCATTTCAAGCATCGAATTCCTGAAATCATGGTAGGGATCTTCTGATCTTTTCATCAAGGAATGCTTTCTCCAACCTTACTATCAATATTGGCCAATACTAGGCCCTCTCTTTTCTCTTATTTCCTCCTACATGAGCGTTTCTTGCGGGAAGAATTTGGCAGCGATTTTCTGGGTTTTCTTGAAGTTCTTACTTTACTCTTTTCGACACGACCATCTCTGGTGCAGACAACCATAGAAAATGGTAGTCAGTGTTGATTATGAAAAAAATATGAAGTTTTATAAATCACGGTCCTTATATCATCCTTCCGGTAGCGAGACCCTCCTACTTTCCATGTCTTTGTATTCACCTCAAAATTATCCTCTACCACATTGTTTAACAGAGAGCTTAACATGCTTTTCTCCACATTTGTATCATTTAGCAGAGATCTTAACATGCTCTACTATGCATTTGCATCATAATCCATGCGCTTAATCATTTCAAGAGGTTGGGAAGGATTACAAATTATGTTGGGAAGGATTATGAACTAGGAGTACGTGTTGTATTCAATTGTTGGCGAGGGAGGGATTGAGTTGCAGGTGGTGAGGTGGCATGAAAAAAAATTGACTCTCATGCGTCATTCAGTAAAAAAGTGATTAAGGCGTACGTGTCACGTAGCCACATATTTATGCTAAAGTTGAAAGCTTTCACCATGGCCAGATGAGTCTCGGATGACTGTTTGTGGGGATACTTTTGAAGTGTTCCATTTCCATCGCGCCGCGTAAATCAATAACATTATAACTGTAACTAATCGTGATACGACAAAAAACCCCCACGAATTTTTGAATTTGGCCAGATTCAGGTTGAGTATATCCACTACAATACTCATGGTAATATGGAAACCACTTTTTTCGTAAGACTTCGAGTCTGTCATTGTCTGCTAATTGGAGTATTATATTAGAAATATTCTCCACCAATTTCTCATGTGTGCAACTAAACACCTACACAGACGCCATCAATCTATCTAAATGAGATTACTTTCAAACTGAAAAAAATGGACTAAAGATCCTGAATAGTAAGTTTGGTGGATGTTTGAGTGGTTTAACTGAAATCAAATGACAGTGGTAAATATGAATCACTTACAAATCCCCAGCTTTGTGTGGTGAATGTTTTTCCAGCAAAGGTGAGGATACCATCATTTTTGTTACTACTGATTCCATGTATAGACTCTAGGATGGCATGTACCTTACCACTAAACAAAGCATGAAAATAGTCATCGTCATTGTTTAAAGGTTTTGTGCTTCAATAATTGGTGTCTTAACTAAAGTCGACATAATTTAATGGTAGGTGTGTGCCCTCCACTTCTAACTTTATTCATGAATGACTTTCATTTCAATTAATCTATAGCCACTTGCATGTGGATGAAAATTCTTTAGGTTAGACAATATTTAATAAATCATTCCAACAACTATATAGAATAATAATTATAACAATAGAGTTCAATTTAACCTTGCATAGTTCATCAATGTGAAAAAAGAAATTTAATAACCAATGTTGCTTAGACCATCATCTTGAAGAATTAACCTCTCGAAACCAAATAAGAAATTTAATAACCAATGTTGCTTAGACCATCATCTTGAAGAATTAACCTCTCGAAACCAAATTGTTTAAAAGTCGATTCAAGACTTCATGACCAACAATAAGTAGATTATTTCACATATAGATTGATAATATGAACCTATAAGATAGCCTGTAGCCATCCACCTCATACCTTATACACCTATTTAAAAATAATTAAAAGTTCACGAAATAAACTTCCCAGATCTCGTATTCCTTCGGCATACTTTGCACCTTTGACGGTAATTGCTAGTTGCTCTGTTTGCATCGTAGTCTAAATTAATGCAGACAGTCAGCAATACAGATCACAATCCAACCGTAACGCGAGGGGTCCCAATAGCAGAGAGATCATGTGCTTTGCGCAGTGTGAGTCCAAACCTCTCAGACATATCCAGTTCCTGCCCATTCATCTTATCGGGCAGTGTCCAATCAAAACAGTGCAATAGCTGTGCCAATGGAAACTCAACAAGAAGCATTCCTAGCTTCTCCCCTGGGCATCCTCTCCTACCTGCTCCAAACGGAATCCACTCACAGTTACGAATATTTTCATCGAGGGAGCAGCCATTCATAAATCGCTCTGGCACGAACCTTTCCGCATCCTCCCATGACGTTGGGTTCCTTCCGATTACCCAAAGATTCACCAAAACGCGAGTGTTTTTGGGAATTTCATAGCCCAACACACTGCAGTCTTCCACAGATAAGTGAGGAAGGGCAAGTGGTGGGGCCGCGTGGAGTCTAAGGGTTTCTTTCACCACAGCTTGTAAGTAAGGGAGAGAAGGAAGATCAGATTCACGCACCATTCGGCCCTTTCCAACTACACGTTCCAGCTCGTCCTGAACCTGCTTCAACACTGGCGGGTTCCTCAACAATTCGGACATTGCCCACTCCATGGTTGTGGATGACGTGTCCGTGCCTGCGGCCAACATATCCTGCCATTATCGTTACCATGAAGACATCAATACAATATCAAAGGATAACTATACTGCATCATATTTAAAAGCTGCCATTCAGATACAATACGTGCAATTTTTACATACATATAGGATGGCCTTTATATTCTCTCGTGTAATTTGTGGCTCTCATTCTGGGCAACGTGTTCCTCTATTACTTTCTCTAGGAACTCGTCTTGTATGCCATGTATTTCCTTGAAGCGTCGGTTGAGACCTTGTAGATCCATCCAGGCCACAAGTGGTATATAATCACCAACATTAAAGGCACCTGCTAGCACAAAACTTTCCTTCATCATTGAATTGATTCCTTTACCGCCAATAGAGTCTTCGTCAGAGTACTTTCTACCCAAGGTCATCCTGAACAAAATATTGCTCACAAGTGTTGAGACTGTTTTGCTAATGTTTTTGGGATGATCTGAATTAGCAATAGAATGAATCATAGCAGAGACCTCCTCTTCTCTTATGAAGCGAAAGTAATCCAAGTGTCTTGGGCTCAACAACTGTAAAACACAGACCTTACGCACTTGCCTCCAGTAAGCGCCATACGGAGCAAAACCGATATTGGTGCAATTATACCAAAAATAATTAGTGGCCGCGGATGGAGGTCTGTTAGCAAAAAGCAGATCACGTGTCTTCAGAAACTCCTTCGCCATATCAGGTGAAGAGACTACTAATGTAAGAGCAGAGCCGAGGTGAACCGACATAAGAGGCCAGAATTTGAGAGAAAGAGCGGCCAGTGCCTGGTGTGGAAGCTGTCCGATGAAGATTTCCGATGATGGGTAACGGGGACGGCCGAGGGGGTAGCCTCTTATTTCTTCCCTGGACAAAGAAGCTCCATGCCCCCACCAACGCAACTAGAGAAATAGCCAGTTTCATATAAAACTCAAGGTATTCCATAAGGGGCCTCTCCGATCCTAACTTGTTCGCCATTCTTATCGAAAATACTATGTGGTCTCGTTTCAGGTCGCATGAAAATACATACTTGCGTTGAAGGCGCATACCATTAAATACCTGTTACCTAGCATTCCTCACAAACCACCATCTCGTCAACGTATGTCATGGAAAACCCTATCACGTACGATTTATCACAATCCACCGTCTCATATATTTGCCAAAAGACGTTACAGTCCCATCTCGTCAACATATGTCATGGAAAACCCTATCACGTACGATTTATCACAATCCACCGTCTCATCTATTTGCCAAAAGACGTTACAGTCGACCTTGTGACCTCTCCACTAGAACTTTTATCATCTTTTTAATGAAAATTTGGGTACGAGAGAGAGCCACGATACCATTAAAACCCTGTTACCTAGCATTCCTCACAAACCACCATCTCGTCAACGTATGTCATGGAAAACCCTATCACGTACGATTTATCACAATCCACCGTCTCATCTATTTGCCAAAAGATGTTACAGTCAACCTTGTGACCTCTCCACTAGAACTTTTGTCGTCTTTTTAATTAAAATTCGGGTACGAGAGAGAGCCACGATACCATTAAAACCCTGTTACCTAGCATTCCTCACAAACCACCATATCGTCAATGTATGTCATGGAAAACCCTATCACGTACGATTTATCACAATCCACCGTCTCATCTATTTGCCAAAAGACATTACAGTGGACCTTGGTTATTTATATATATAAATTTAGGTTGATTTTAGGTTGGAGTAGCTTTCAATGTTGGATAGAAGAACAATATTTCTACTAATGGGATGTTATCATTATGACCATGATTTATTTAAGCTGGAGAAAGTTTGGATGGCCATTTGGATAGTTTAATTCCCGAAGGTGGTTCCCATAATCAACCTCTCCCTATGAGGTTTGACCTTAAGATCTATTTTTTTCCATCCCCATGAGATTTGAACCAATGACTTGATAAGCAATAAACTTCACACCTAATGGGTTGGAAACAAATATAATTATTCAACTTTTCCATGAAAAAATGGAAAAGATATTGTCATTTCAATGCACAAGAGTAAATAGATACACACTGTAAACAAAATTCTAAACAAAATATTCTCCTTTTAATAATTTAAAATGGTAAAACTTAACTAACAACTAAATAGAAAATAGAAAAGAAATTTCAAGTACAAATAATAATTATAATTTGGAATTTCAAATATAACAATTTGCCGATTTATATATTTCAAGACTCTACTCACTATAGTGGACTAGATGTGATAGATGTTGGTGATGATTTATTATCTCGAGTGCACCTGAATTTGTCTGACTAGGCTTAGTGGGTTGGATACCTCAGGGTATTGTCATACTCTTTTAGCACAATGACTTTCTTCTCTCATTTTGTTTTCTTCTCGTGGAAGCTTAGTGGTTATGTTTTTAGTTCTTCTTGGGTGAGTTGTGACTCGCATTACATTGTCTCCTAGCAAGCAAGTGGTCGTGCAAGGAGTCTTTCATATGTCTTATTGTTTCATTGGTCCACCATTGTTTGCTAGCTTTGACTGCTCATAATTATTATAAATCCTTGGTTTTCACTTCTATTTGGTCTTCACACACCCATTACTCTCAATTATAGATTGTTCTGGGACATCCTTCTTGTTTGGACAATTCTCTTCTCGTGCAACATGCTTAGTAATGAATGTGCAATTGTGAGGGAGTTAGGGGCAGATGAACGTAGGGTAGGTTGTGTGCCTAAGCTCATCCCTAAGAAGCTACAACCATATTCCTTTCTGTTATCCCCCCCTCCCCCCCAAATTGAAATTCATGAAGAAATTCGCCAACTTCAAGCCCTCACCACTCATGACTCTGAAGCCTATTTTGATTCTGAAAATCTAGAGGAGGTAACCAATTCGGTTCCTGACAGTGGTCATAATAGGGGAAGACAGAGCTAGTTCTTCAACTCCATTGCCCTCAATTGGTATATGAAATCTCTTCTTGGTAGGGTCTTGAAGGAGAATCATGAACACTCTAATGATATTATCTCTTCTTTGAATGAAATCAAGTGACTGCGGCGATATCACCACTCCTATCTAGCTTGTTTGAATACTCAGCTAGCTCACCTTGAAATGCATCTATAGAGTGAACATAGGGAGACATTTGACAAAAAAAAGTTGGACGAAGAGAAAACATGCATGTGGAAATTGCACATAGTGACCTTTATGGTCCCATGAGAATTTAGTGATGGGCAAGTCCAAAATATTTTATGACATCCATCGATGCCTTATAAAGAAAAATTTAGTTGTGCTTTCTCAAGTACAAGTCATTAGCTCTGAAGTCAAAACCATCTTATTATACATCATAAAATGAAGCAAATATTAACTCAAAGCACGAATAATATCCAAACCATTCTCAAAACATTTTGAAGCTAAACAAAATCTACAATATCATAGTTTACAGTCAATTAATAAGTTGTCCCATGTGAACCCAGAAAAATGTACACTGGCAGTCATGTCATGAATATGCAACTTGGTATATTCTTTGTATATACAACATAATTTGGTGCATTTTAGGGTTCACAAGACATTTAGAGTGAATATCAAGTCCAACACACTTAATCTAAACTCATAATATATAAAAGGTATCTCTAGAGATTCACGTTCATTACTAAATGAGAAGACACTCCAAATTCACAAAATATCAAAAGAATCTCAAATATCGATCACCTTTGCTAATCAACCTGAAGAGCTATTTCCCTTTCTGAAATAGAAAGGACAAAATGTCAACATTTAGAGAAATTTCTCCAAAGAAATATGAACAAAGATAAATATCCAAATCATGAGAGAATTGACTTCCTACTAGTACCAAGAGATCAATCACTTTTTATGTTCCCCATGGTTAATTGAACTTGTCACAACAATCTCTGAGTCTTCGATGATATATAATTGGGTTTCCCATTAGGAGTTGCTAGAAGAGAATGTCTCCATATTATAGGAGTTCCCTGCTCCTGAACATCTAGACTCGACCTTGGAGAATGAACCTAAAATTTTTCTTTTACCAACTCAATAGCAATCACATAACTTGGAATCGATGGAATTCCTTTAGAAGCATGTTCAGGATGCTCAATTTTACCAGGTCCAAATGAATTGCGTCTTCTGGGTGTTTGCTTCTATAACCTTATTTCACCTATCTTCCTGCCTTAGTAGTAATTTATTCCTAATAATAGAAGAATTGTGAGTTATGCCAAACAAACAATATAAATGTCCTTACCATTTAAAAAGCATCCTCAATTCTTGTACCACCCACCTCAACATCCACTCTATACATCCTAGGTTATTCTTAATCCATCAAGAGTATATAATTCTTAGGGTGGTGTTCTATGTGCACTATGTATGGGGGTTCATTCTAGCCTTGGATATATTTTGTGAGTTGATGTGATGTTTTAGTTATGGCTACAACTTAGTTTTGTTTGTCACCTAGTTATCATGATTCAAAACTCAATCATCATCTTAGATCATTGCAAAATTAGATATATCTATGAGCTAATGTGATGTTTTGTTTGTCACAATGATTCAAAACTCAGTTATTATATCTCAATATTTACTTTATCTTTATTTGTTTTGTATATGAACCCTTTAAAAAAAACTGCAAGATCATTTGATTTTACATTGTGATAGTGTGATGTTTTGTCTGTCATAATGATTCAAAACTCAGTTATTATATCTCAATATTTACTTTATCATTATTTGTTCAGTATATGAACCCTTTAAAAAAAACTGCAAGATCATTTGATTTTACATTGTGATCTCCCCAACATGCATGGGGGTTTCAGAAATTGTAGAGCAACTTGAGTGGTTATTTCTACAAATTGTTGTATAATATGGGAAAGATGGATGGATTCCATAATAGATATGTATTTTGAAATTTCAAAGTTAATCTAGATGCAAAAATTACAGAACTTTGTGGTTGATCCTCCAATACGAGGAACCTAAGGATTACACTGTATGATAAAAAATAAGGATAAGGATCTTATCTATTACTATGAATAGATTTGTGTGATTAGAAAATTCTAAAATGCAATCCCTTTCAAAGTTTTATTGACTGTCTTCTTATGTTTATGCATAAGAGATATGTATTTTGAAATTTCAAAGTTAATCTAGATGTCAAAATTACAAAGTTATTCAACTTTGTGGTTAGTCCTCCAATAGAAAGAATCTATAAGGATAATGATCTTTTCTACTATTATAAATAGATTTGTGTGATTGGAGAATTCTAAAATATAATCCCTTTCAAAAGTTGTATCGGTTGTCTTCTTATGTTTATCCATAAGAGATATGTATTTTGAATTTTCAAAGTTAAGCATCCAACTTGAAAACGACAACAACTTGAAAACACTAATTAGATACGCAAACTAACACAAAATTTTTGACGGTGCAAATCCAAAATCACATCAAACAGATTTGCCTGGATGTTTCTGAAACATGTACTATTAAATAAGGAACTCGGAACTATTGGAGGTAGGTTTCTTGCTGGAGTTCGACAGATAATTCATTAGTTATATGGTAGAAAGATTGGTAGTAATCACGTGAGTCAAAACCAAAAAATAAGAAATAAAATTGCATTCAAAGGGAATATATTCTTAGTCAATTATGGAAACACTTTTACTTTCAAAAAAACATTCAAGTTTAATATTCCACTTTCACTTTTAAGAAAAAAAATTAGATTTGTGAAACATATTATTTTTAAGTGCTCCTCTTTTCAACGAGGTTTTTTCCTTTTATGTTTATTTCATCTGTAAGTAATACTAGATTGCCAACATTCTGAAATAAAACTAATTAAATAATATAAAAAATAAATAATATAAAGTCTTTAATGATTATAGCTTGTCATTTCAAAAACATAAAAATAATAAATATACAAAAAATATAAATATAAGAAATAAATGCATGAATTATATAATATGTAAATAAAAAAAATAATAAGAAAATATTATAAAATAATAAAATAATAAAATGGTAAATTAACAATACTAGTGTTGTAAATAAATATAAATGAAAATAAGTAAGTTAACAAAAATAAAATAAAAATAAGAAAGTAAATTAAAAAAATATTAAATAGTAAAAAATAAGTTAAAGTTATCAAAAAGTAAAAAGAATAAAATAAGAAAAAATTATATTAAGATAATTACTAAGTTAAGTTAAACTTAGAATAAAAATAAAAGTTTTAAACTTAGAATAAAAATAAAAGTTGCATGTTGACAGATGGAGTGTGTGCATGCGGTCCCCTTTCCATTGTTTGGTCTATTTAATATACGAAGATGAAGATGAGATTCATCATTCCATCATCCATTCTCCTTTTGGGAAAAAAATGTTGTGAGACAAAAGGTTCTCCGGCACTAGTATGTTGATTGAGGGCTTGGGGTGGCCAACTGTAGAAAGATTATATGCAGCTGAGTGTACCGTGGTTGAAGGAGCTAATTCCAACTACCACCTTTATTACAGCACCGAGAATTCAACATAAGGTTAAAATGCAGGTTCTAGGATCTTTGACAAATGACAAAGCTTCCTGAAGAAGCCACTGACCCAATTAATCTCCAGAACTTTCTATGTATTGTATATATACCTGTTTAATCAATGAATGAAGCAAGTGTTTAGAAGTTCCAAGTGTTTTCTGTGTTATGTGCTTGAGTCTCTTCTCTCTCTATTATGGTATCAGAGCAGTCTCTGGTGAAGGGCGAATTGACTGAAGCTGCTGCGTGCAGAAGATATTGTGGAATGTGATTTCCTTGTTCGAGCCACGAAAGGAGCCGAGTGTCTTGTTTGTTGCTGAGAAATCCAGTGGTAGAATGAGGGTCGTGCAGCGACCAGACACGCGTGTGACGGTGGCTGCTTACCCATAGAACGAGTTGTGGTGCAGCGAAAGTGTGGAAGGGCAATCCTGGATGAAGGATTGTGTGCGAGTTTCATTCGGTTTTATAACTGTTATTTTTCATTATGCATTTTGCTTTTATGATTTTGGTTTTTCAATCTTTCAGCTGGCTATGAAGTGAGAAGCAGAGCCGAGCCTGGTGCACTTTGAAGTCAAAGCTGGCCAGAGTTTAATGAAAATTTAAGTTGGCCAAAGTTTAATGAAAATTTAAGCCTCGCTGATATGTCTATCTTTTTGGACTTTTTTGACGATGATCCTTTCGATGATCATTTTCTAAGGAACCTATTTGGGCTTAGCAGTATTTTTGAGTTCTTGGACAAATAATGTCATGTTGTTGAAGATCATGTTGAGGTTCCAGCCCAAGGGGATGTTCTAAAGCATGAGGAAACTGTAACTGAAGTGGTGACTGTCTCAGCCCCTTCAACTGAGGCTCCTTCTGTTGATACTAAAACCGTAAAGGAAGAAGGAACAACATCTGCCCCTGCACCAGTTGATGTTGAAGCTCCAGTTGAGGTCACTGTTACCACGGTAACTAAGGAGGTTGTAATTCAACATGTAGAAAGCGTTTTCCTATCGGGAGTTCCTCTTCTTCACACCATGGGTAATGAATGTATTGACGTGATTCTGTTGAAGTTTCTCCGAGCAAGAGACTTCAAGGTTTCTGAAGCCTTTACTATGCTGAAAAACATGATTCTCTGGAGGAAACATTTTGGAGCTTACAATATTTTGGAAGAGGACTTTAATGCGGAGTGGAATAATGTGGCTTAAATGCATGATTATGGCAAGGAAGGACATCCAGTATGTTACAATAATTACGGGGTGTTCCAGAATAAGGAGCTCTACCTGAAGACATTGAATGATGCTAGTGACTGCTTTTTGCGGTGGAGGATTCAGTTATTAGAAAAGGAGATACAGAAGCTTAGCTTCAACCCTGGAGGCATAACTTCAATGGTTCAAATTACCGATCTTAAGAACACGCCTGGTCCTGCAAAGTGGGGTTTGCGACAAGTTACGAAAAAGGCATTGACAATTCTTCAAGACAATTATCCAGAGTTTATTGTTGCTCATCTTGCCAGAGTGATAAAGACATTGTCCAAGTACATTTCACCAGAGTATGTGCCAATACAGTATGGAGGTTTGAGCAGAGAAAATGATGCATAATTCTCTGCAGCAGATGGGGGAGTTTCAAAGTTGTTTATTAAACCAGGGCTGAAAGAAATGAAGAAGCATGGACCCTTTTGCAATAAGACAAAAATGAAATGTTTTGTAAGCCTAGCTGAGACTTAGACAAGCAGGAAAGTTAAAGTTTAGGTCTTCGTGATTAAGAGTATAGTGTCTTTGTTATATAGTTGGAATTAAGGGGGAGTGTTGGAAGGAGCTAATTCCAACTACCACCTTTATTACAACACCCAGAATTCAACAGAAGGTTAAAATGCAGGTTCTAGAGATCTTTGACAAATGACAAACCTTCTTGAAGAAGCCACTGACCCAATTAATCTCCAGAACTTTCTCTGTCCTGTATATATCCCTGTTTAATCAATGAATGAAGCAAGTGTTCGGAAGTTCCAAGTGTTTTCTGTGTTATGTGCTTGAGTCTCTTCTATCTCTGTTATGGTATCAGAGCAGTCTCTAATTTACCGTTGGGTGGAGAGTCATCCCCAAAACTTTATTGTGATTAGCAAGAATCAAATAACGTTCAACTCCGAAATTACAAGTAAGGAATATCATCGCCATAGATAAGTTGTCTTTGCTCCCATTTTTAAAAAAATTCTATCATAATTAGTTGAATAGAAGTGTGTTGATTGTAAATTGCATAATTGATCTAATTAGTTGCATGTTTTAATTTTGGGGTTGTTACATATAATATCAGACGAAAATTTAAACTCTATTGCACCTTTGAGATTTCATGTTCTTATTTACTAATGATTAAAAATACTATTTGACAATTAATAAAAAAATGAAAAATTTAATAATATTAATCAAATATATATATCCAAATCATATATATAATATTATTGTCCTAATTTCAACTAAAAATTAATTTAAATTAAATTTTATTTTTATTTTTTTAATGGAAAGTTTATGTTAACTTAACTTATTTATAATTAGCAATAAATAACCAAAAATTATTTGGTTGTTTTCTTAAATTTTTATTTTGTTTTTAATCAAAAATTATTTGAAAATAGCTATATTAAAAAAAAATATTAATTATAAATATCTAAAATTTATATTTCAAACTGTAAACTAGTATATTTCAAACTGTAAACTGTAAACTAGTTATAGAGAATTTAATCGAAAACCAAAGTCCAAAACCCGAGTATCCATCCAAATTATTTCCTTTACACAATAAGAATCTATCATTGACAACTTTGGATTTGGAACCACAATTGCCATCTAGTAAGCTCAAAATCCTAACCAAGAGACATAGAAGTGTCTTCTTTTCAGTGGGACCTTGAACTTTGGGAAATTCCACTTATAAGATCTTGGTTAGAATTTTTATTACTTTAACAAAGTCGCAGTTATCAATGAAAACTTTCACTGAAGAATTGTATATGCAAAAAGCCATGTAAATCACTTCAACGTTTTCTCTACGATTGCTATGTTTCCTGGAATGCTACAGTTAATGCTAAATTACTTCTTCACAACCCATTGAGACATGGTTTGCAGTAACTTTGTATTTAGTACTAAAAGTCCTTTTACACTCTCCGGCTTATGATAAATCATTAATTGAATTAAAACTATCCTTGACTTAACACAATTCGAAACCACCATTCCAGACCTACCATTCAAATTCATCTCAACTTATGATAATGTGTTAATAATGGTCAAATTATATTATGTGCAATTTCTTCTCATGAATTGTTTTCTAAAATGCTTCCAGGTTTGAAGTTTACGAAACAAATTATTATTTTTTTTTGTAGGTGAGACTTAGCTCGAGTGATTAGAAGTACCATTAGTAGCCTCTCTACTCGGATTCGAAACACAAATGACACTGAAATGTTGCCGTCTAATAACAACTATGATGTATCATAATGTGATAGAATCATAGATGTTGATGTATTCGAGCTTTCTCCCAAAGGTCCACTGCTCTGAAAAAAATGATACTTGAAATTTCATAAATAGTTCTATTTGATATATAAAGATCCGTGGGTTTTAGATTATTATTCACTCATAATAGAAAGTGGCGATAAAAAATAAGGATGCCCCTTGAGATTATCAATCCTGCTCTGGTTTTTTTTGAAGTATGGCATGCTTGATCAGTGTATCATCTTAGCGTGTATAACAAAAAGAGAGTGGATCACAAAAGGATAAGGAAATATGAAAATTGTAATTGTGTTTGAATTTCATTTTTTTATTGTTTTCAACACTTTTACCAAGAAAAGTATAAATCTTAAATATAATAAATGAATATAATATATTTATACAGGTTACAATATTGCAATGTAT
>APFE030658670.1:3907-15426 GCA_000404065.3 Pinus taeda
AGGAAGGCTAGAATCGTTGGTCATGGAAAAGTAAAGTTGAAGTTGCAAGGTGGAAGGGTTAGAACACTTCCGGGTGTTCTACATATTCTTGCATTAGCCAGAAATCTAATTTCTGTAAGCAAGTTGGATGATGCAAGTGTAAAAAAAGTGTTCGAGAAAGATACCTGCAAGATGGTTCGGGGGCATTGGTATTTATGCGTGGAGTTTGAATTGGAACTCTGTACAAGCTGCAAGGTAGCACTATTGTTGATAGGGGCAACAGTTTTGTGGTTCCTGAAAGTGGAGCAAAAAATCTAGTGGTCTCTAGAGAGAAAACCATGCTATGGCATCAAAGGCTTGGACATATTGGAGAGAAGGGCCTTTGAATACTTCATGGTAAAGGTATCGTAGAAGGTATGAGTAATAGCTCTCTTGATTTTTATTTTTGTGAAAATTGTGTATATGGGAAGTAGAATTGGGTGAGTTTCCCCTCTGGTGGTAAAAGGGCGAAAAATATATTAGAACTTGTGCACAGTGATGTGTTTAGACCTATGAAGGTTTCATCACTGGGTAAGTTTGTGTACTATGTATCATTTATAGAGGACTTCTCAATGAATACATGGATATATTTCCTTAAGAAGAAATCTGAATTCTTTGACAGGTTTAAATAATTTAAGGCTTTGGTGGAAAATGAGATAGAGAAGAAGATAAAGGTGTTGAGGATAGATAATGGTGGAGATTTTTGTAGCAAGGAATTTGAAGAATTCTGTAAGAAGTGTGGTATAGCACGGAAGAATACTACTCCATACACACCTGAGAAAAGTGGAGTTGTAGAAAGAATGAACAAGATGTTGATGGAAAGGGCAAGAAGCATGCTTAGTGGTGTTGGGTTAGGACAAGAATTCTAGGCAGAGACAGTGGAGACAGCATGTTACTTGGTCAACAGATCACCTTCATCAGTGTTGGAGGATAAGACTCCACAAGAGGTATGGACTGGTAAGAAACCCTCTCTTTCACATCTAAAGGTATTGGGATGTGATGCATATGTACATGTTCCAAAGGAGAAAAGAATCAAGTTGGATACCTATCCATGATTTAACCCTATGCTCTCTCTTGATGAGATCTACATCACCCAAGTGTTTTATCAAATCAATTTCTCACGTACGCATTTAAATAATATTTATAAAGTTTGATAAAACATATTTAAGCTTTATGGGACATGATTTAATAATAAACCAAATATTATGTCATCAAAATGTGAGGAGAGATAAGAATTTATTTGAAAGTTGGGATCTGATGGGATCCAATGGTGAGGGGTAACCTTGATTGATGACTATTATTCATATAATGTGGGAAATCTATTTGAGAATTAACTCCCTTATTTTATCTCATGAGACTCACATGCAAATATGAGGTGGGGTCTTATGTGTTAGTTTAATAATAAAAAATGGATATTTAAACTTTATTTCTCTCACAATATTTTATGCCCAAAACACCATCTGGTCATAATGAGAGAGAAGATATAACGTGGGAGTTGATATATGATGGGATCCAACAAACAAGATTCTTCTATATTAACGACTCAAATTAATATCATATGGGAAACCAGTGTGTCAATTAACCTTGTATTATGATCCAATGGGTTTCAAATGTGTGGAGTCGACCTTCATGTGCATTTAAAAAATACGTTATAAATTTTTATATAGTTGATTTTTAAAACTTTAGATTTTATGTGCATGAAAAGATGTTATAAATTTTAACAAAATTTCAAATAAAGAGTTTTTAAACTTTGTATTACACACCAATAATATTGATACCATCCTAGATCCATCTTAACTCTAGATCTATCTAGGGTTGAGAGGGATCAAATCTCTTGAGGTGAAAACCTCTTTTTTGAGTGAAAAACTTTAGGAAAGGTTTGCACCTTGAGAGATTTGATCCCTTTTATTGCTTGATAGATCTTGGGTTAATACATTTAAGGTAAGTGAACATTTTATTCAGGATGAAAATTCAAGTATTGTATTTCTAGTTGAATTGCTATAACACAGAAGTCAATTCACGTCATGAATAATGTTTATGTTCTTATACTGAGATATATATGAAGGGGGGGAGAGAGGGAAGAAGAGAGAGGAAACAATGGGGAGGGAGGAAGAGATATAGATATGGGGAGAGAAGTGTTAGAGAGAGAGAAGGGGAAGAGAGAGAGAGAGAGAGAGAGAGGGAGTGGGAGTGGAAAAGGGAGGGAGGGAGAGGGAGAGAGAGATATATATATGGAGAGAGAGTGAGTATGTTTGGGGGTGAGATAGAGAGATAAAGAAGGAGAAACAATGGGAGATAGAGATATATATGGAGGGGCCAGAGATGTGCTTACAATAAAATCAATGCACTTTATTAATAGAATTAATTTGAAATTAATGTACATCATACATCTAGTTTCCTCAAATCAGATATTAACCTCTACACTTAAATGAATGCATCTAGTGCAAACTATCAAATAGGACTAGAAATCAACGTCTACACTAAAATCATTGTGTCTAGTGCAAACGATAAAATAGGATTAGGAATCAACATCTACACTAAAATCAATGCATCTACTGTAAGAAATAAAGTAGGATTAGAAATCAATATCTTCTCTGAAACCAATGCATCAAGTGCAAGCAATCAAATAGGAGTATAAATCAACATCTACACTAAAATCAATGCATCTAGTGTAAGTTATTAAACAGGATTATAAATTGACATCTACACTAAAATAAATGCATCTAGTGCAAGCGATCATATAGGATTAGAAATCACCATCTACACTGAAACTAATGCATCCAATGCAAGCAATCAAATAGGAGTAGAAATCAACATCTACACTGAAATCAATGCATCTACTGTAAGCGATCAAATATGGTTAGAAATAAATATTTATACTGAAACCAATGCAACTAGTGCAAGCAATCAAATAGAAACATAAATCAACATTGTTACATAGTAATTTGTCACTGCCTTCACCCCAGTCCTTCGACTATGTTATGTGTCCAAGTAAAACATGCTCATACTGAACAAATGCTCTTTTCCTAAGTTTTCTGCCTTGTCGTGAGAATGAACTTAATATACGCAATGGACAGTGGTCATAAATAGTCTAGTCACGCTTCCAGTGTAGGAGTATATCTGTTTCCCACGACAGTCGGATTTCATGCTCCAGCGCGAGGCTATTTGCTATATCTAGTGACGGTTTGACTAACTACATTACCTACTAGCGATGTCAATGCTAAAGCTTAGTTGTAAACTCATGATGATCCAGATTGGGTGAATTTGTTTCAACAGTCAGCCTTCTCGATGTCCCTGGCCCTGGTTGTTGAGTTAGTTTGGGCTGCCCTCCTCCCTCTGGGATGGTAGTTCCGTATTTTGTGTTGCTTGCCTTGAGGATAAGCTCCCTCTCCCTCATTTCATGGAGACTCCTTCTCCTATAAAAGCACTCACCATTTCTATCATCTACTAGTTCCTTTGGTTGTACAGTGCTGCTACTACTTTTGAGTTTGATAGATAATTGGTGTGAGTGTGACAAGTGTGGGATTGCTTTGTAGTTTTCAAGAAGGTGTGGAGTGCTCTTAATCTTGTGTAAAGCTTGTGAATGAGAGAGACAGAGATATATTGCTATTTGGGAGACCCATCTTTGAGAGTGAATGCTTGAAGAAACACACTGGTTGGACCCTCTGAGAAGGCTTGCGATGTCAAGACTCAGTTGTAAGCTTGCTCTTATTTCATTATTAATACAATCAATGATGATTTCCTATGTCTTGTATGTAATTTAATTGATAGCTCATGATTTCTTGACTTTATGAGTAAATAGATCATTGTTGTTTCTTAGTTATGTGATTTGTTGTTTCTTTGTGGTGTTTCAAGTTGATTGCTCATTAGGGAGAAGGAAACGGAAGCTAGAGCAGTGCAATGGAACTTCATCAACTACCAGTTTGAGGTAGGCCTCCAATGATGACTATTTAAGGGAATTAATTGTTGTTTTGTCCTTGCTGTGACTAGACCCACTCTAGGGCTAGAGGGGTTGCCTTTGTCGGTAGAGGGAACACTTTCCTACATCACAAGTTTGCGACATCACTGAGGAATCCTTTGTAGTTTTCTTCTTTTGTTTGCTCTTGTTTTGGTTTTGATTTGGTGTCTTTTGGATTTTAGGGATTAACTGTCGGACATTTTGGTTACCTGGGTGGATCTGGGAAATACTACTATTGATTTAAGGATTGACTGGTTTTTGTTTGGGAGTTTCTTGTTCGCTTGTCATTGTTTTTAAGACTGTCGCGGAAAATAGTTTAACAGTTGCACCGACGTTGCATTTACTCTTTTGTAAATTCCTGTGCATCGTTGAATACTGTGGCACAGTTGCGACGACACCCAAAATCAGTACATCGCGGAAGAGACGTGTACTCTCATGATGACGTCCCTTTGTTGCTACAGTTGTTGGCTAATCACCGCTAGTTGCTTGTGTAGTACCCGCAACGATTCCTGTAGAATTGTTTTTTCAATTATACCTCCTCAATTTACCAGTCTTGTTGGTCGCTTGCCTTCTTTCTCTTGCTCACTAGCTTGTCTTTGACTGTTTATGGTTAAGGCACTCTTTCTTTGGCTTTATTGAATGAATCTTGCATTTTTTCCCCTGTGACCTAGTTCGTTCTTTCAAGTTCTTGAATCAATTGGCTTGGTTTCTAGTTTGCCCAAGGTTCGCTTGCAACTTTCTTGTTGGTTTGTTTGAGCCTTCTCTATTGCTTGTTTCTGGTTGATTTTTAATGACGCTTTTTGAACCAATCTCTGGTATTGATTCAATTTATTTTCACTACTGAACATAGATCACAATTGTTTGGATCGACCAGTTTTTTCACGCTTGCTTGTTTGTTTCTTTTAAATTTAAAACATCAAAATCAAAAGACTACATTCATTTAGCATATTGGAAAGCAAATGATAAAATCTATCAATAGTAGTATTCATGCACTATAGGGTTGATGTATTTTTGCATTATGTCTCTTGGTTTATCTTGGTTTTCTTGGTTTGGGAATGATCTCTCTACCCTCTTGTAGATAGGTGTTCATTGAAGTAAAAGGATATTTACTCATTCTAGCTAGATCCTAGGTTTTGTTGTATACATACGGTAAGGCCTGAAAACTGAAACATAATTCAAGATCAACTTTAAAATGAACTGAATAAACTTAAAAATGCATTGGAACATAATGCACACTATTTAGAGGTCTAGGCTATAGACGTGCTCCATTGTCGTTAAACCTAGTCACTATTGCTTTCACTCAAGGTTGGGTGATTCCTCCTTCTGTGACACAATGGCGGTCTAGTACGGAATTGTGCTCCCATGTACCATCGAGTATATGTTGGGAGACCCCACTAGGTTATCATCCTATATCCTTAGGAAGTTGTGTCTGCCGCCTTACAAATCATAATGCAGCGAACACAACATTCAGGAAGATTGATTTCCGTACAGAAAGTCCTTGATTTTCATATGATCACCAAGGTGTATATGCAGTTTTACGGGATGTTTGGTAAACCTTTTGCCTAGTTTCTCCAAAGCAGTCACTTTCGTTCCTTTTTGGACTCCTTAAAAGAAACGGTCCATCTGAGCACTTGTCACTTCAGGCTCATTAAATATGAAAAGGCCAAGTTCTATTCCTGTGTCTTAAAATTTATTTGGCCACATTCACACTTACCCTGTTAGATCTTGTTGTGTTTTAGTTTGCGTAGGGTTTTCTCCTTACTCTATTAATTCTCCTTAGAGCTTTTGAGTTAAATCATCCTGGTGGAATCACCGATCCCATCTCCCATTCCAAGCGACCAAGGATCCCCATATTCTGTTGTTCCTGAGGTATCGGTTGCTATTGATACTCTTCCTGTTATTCTAAATGTCCAACCACTTAACTCTCGCGCTCTAGTGTTGGGTTGTGTTATATTCTTTCGATGACTAACCTACATAGTGAACCGGGGGGTTAGAGGGGGGGCGGGGCCCCCCTTCATTGCGCGATACGCAGCGGCATCCCCCGTTTGTCTGGGGGTTTGAGGGGGCGGTAGCCCCCCTCACGGTCCAGGGTAGCGCGCTAGGAAAACTTATTTTTGACCCTATATTAGGTTGGGCGAACCTACCTATGGTTTTGGGTCCATGATTTTGGACGTGATGTTTCGTCATGTTTTTGGACACTGGTTTTCGTTCCATGGTATTGGATGCTTCGGCATGCATTAAAATGTGAAACATGAAAGGAACATAATGAAAAATCAAGCTGGTAGTTTGGTTTTGGGATCCAGTGGGAAATCTCTGTGTATATGTGTTTTATGTGTTATGCTCTCACATTTTTTATTTTTCCTGTGATTTAGAATTCGTATGCAGGTAATTTATGTACATGGTTAAAACCTCATTTGGAAGACAAGTCTTACAATATTTGTTGGAACCCTGTTTGAGAGCCTTCTGAAGAAGATTTTCCCCTCACTCCTCTTTGTGTTTTGGTCCCAATGTCTTCTTTTGACATGGATGAGACAACCCCTATCACGAGTGAAGAGTCCTTTATGGCTACTGGTGAAATTCCTATACCCACAGAAACTTCACCCTTCCGTGTCACCTCCCTTGGTATCACACTGCCTTTATGTTATAATGCTATGGCTGATATCATAGGTTCTAGGTCTCCCCTTTCTAGTTCCATGTGGTCTCGTACTGTTACTCCGACCTCGGGATCTTTCACTCCCCAGATTCAGAATGTGACATCTGTCCTGACTATCCCAACGTTTGTGTGGCTTCCTCAGCCCCTGTTATTAGTGCCATCACTGCATCTTCAGTTGTGACCACTATTGTTGGCCCTTCAGCAGGTCCTTCACACAGTGGCCCTTCGACACCCGTATCCGGGGTCGTTAACCCTAGCCTTGGTGACTCACCTTCTTCTAGTTCCATTCCAGCAGGGGAGCATATGATCGACATCTTCAAATTCCTCAGAATCCAGATCCTCAAAATCCCTTTAATTATTATGATTCTCAAGGAGCACATATTTATCACCCTAGACCCATAGCATCTCAACCTTTTGTTGAGGTCTCGGTTCCGTTGTCTGTTGCTTGGGGCACCACAGCTTACCATGGTGGCCAAGCACAGTCTTTAGATATTCAAAGACCACCCTATCAAGGTCAACCATCTTATGGACAACTATACTATGGGCAACCTTATTCAGGGCAAACTGTCAGCCACAAGGACAACCCATTCAAGGACAACCTTCGGCCTTTGGTGCGTCTTCTTTCATGTACTTTGGGCAACCTTATGGTAACCCAGGACAACCTTACATTCAACAAGGCCAACCTGGTACCCAGCAAGGCTACCCTTCTAAACAATTTGGTCAGCCTCAAATTCAACAAGACCAGCCAATTGCCCAGCCTACTCAACCATCTGGTCAGTCTGGATAGCCTTCGGTTCTACAAGGTCAACCCAATTCCTAGCAAGTTCAAAATTTTGGGCAAATGGGCCAACCTCAACCTCAATTGGGCCAACCTTCTAGACACATGGCTCAACCTATGTCTTCTCAAGGACATCCGTCTGGGCCTACTCAACCAGGCACTCAAACGATTGTTGCTTCTCAAGCTCCACTCAATTTTCAACCCCAGTCTAGGCTCCAGACCCAATCTGGTCTTCAAATTCAGGTTGGATCCTAATCTCAACCTTCTTATCAAATGCAGCCTGCCTCCCAGGCTCAACTTGGAGCCCAACCACCTTATGGTTTTCAACAATCCCAAGGGCAAACCCAATTTGCCCCATATCAAAATTATCAACAACTGTAGGTAAATCCTTACCAGAATTTCCAGCAACCATATGTTGCTCCTGCAGGCCAAGTTGGTAATCAGTGGAATGCTGGGGGGAAAATCCAAGGTCAACCATCCAGTTATAGCCATAACCCTTATGGACAAAACCCTTATGGGCCAAATCCGTCCAGACAAAACCAATGGGGGCAACAAGTAGCTAGGTGGAACTCTGGTGCTACCTCCTACCCATGGCCTTAGATGTCCTTTAACCCTCAATTACCCTTTTTAGCAACGTTGGAATTACCGGATGTGTCCAAACTGACAAATGATCCCATTCTTCATAATCCGTATTGGCTGCCGGTTCCGACTAAAATTCCAGGTGATTGTCCCAAGTTTGACAGTAAAGCTAGAGAAGATCCCCAAGCTCATGTCATGACTTATCATCTATGGTGCTCATCAAACTCATGGCTTGATGATTAAATCCCTCTCCCCCTTTTTCAATGGACTCTCACTGGCTCTGCTACCAAATGGTATATTGAGTTAGCTTGCAGATCCTTTCAGGACTTTAAGTCATCGGATATGGCATTTTTAACTCATTTTCAATTACCGATTCAGTATGAAATGGGAACACATCTCCTGACATCCTTAAAACAGACCACATCCATGCACATCTTCGATCATATTCATGAATGGAGATGACGTCACCGTTTGATTAAGTTTTGGATTCCTGATCAACTTCTGACTGACTGGTTCACAGCCTCATTTGTTGGTCTGATAGCTCGGGACATTGCTATGGGTGCATGTGTTACTGATAAGTAAGCTATTGCGCGTGCTCAGTACCTTGATTTGGTTACTCCTAGTTCAGTATGCTATATGATTATTTGTCTGCTGCTTCGAGGACCATAACTTCCAAAGCCCCACCAACACCATCTGTTGACGGTGTCATTGGGTCTGTCAATATGTCCTCTAAGAAATCTTCCACGAACCCTGGGAAGCAAAAGCCGAACGCTTCAAATGAAAACACTTCTCAGGCCAGATCCAATTCTAGTAACACTTCCGAGCTTGACACCATCTAGTCCACCATGGTAGACAAAGCCTTGAAAGGGAAAAATAAGCGAAAATGAAAGAATAAGGCAGATCAACCGAAGTAGGATTCCCCTAAACCTCAACCCAAGGAAGGTGCCAAACGCAAGCCTAAGTATCCTTGCCTTATCTATAATGAGGATCATTATACCAAATACTGCCCCAGGTAGTCTAAAGTTAGTCGTCTGTTAAAAGGTTCCCCTGGGATTCCTTCAATGCTCAAAGAACCTTTTCCCTTGCAGTAAACTCAAATGGTGGGTGATTCTTCTCAATCCTCTTCTCCCTTTGGTTCTTAGGTATTTATCGTTGGGACAATTCCCGTCCACATTAGTACTTGGGAAAAAGAGTATCGCCTGCTGAGAAGGAGACTGAGGTCCCCTCTAGTGCTCCTCCGTCCAGTTCTGGTCCTCTTCATATTGAGCGGCCTAGTACTGAAGTAGTCATCCGACCTCCTCCTAAAGGCGTGCTTAGGAAATCTTCTTACAACCCTAATGCTCATGCTGCTCAGCAGTATAACATCATTGAGGGCTTAGCCTAGGCTCTGTCAATTATGTCCACACTAGAAGTCCTCCAGAGCTTCCCCTCTCAGAGGAAGTCCTTACTGTCAGCTATCAGTGGCATTGACCCGGCTAACTCAGACATGATCACTTTTAACCTAGACAGTCATATACCGTGTTGTGTGGGTAAATCCCCTCTACGGACAGAGGCGATCCCACTAGCCTAAATGGGGTCTAGCAACAATCAAACAACGCTAACACGCAGGTTCCTAATTGCAAAGTAAACACCAATGATGAGGGCCTACCTCAAATCCAACGCTAATATTTGTAGAGGAGTCATCACTCCCATTCTTTTGCTCCAGCTAGTCACAATCCCCACGATCCTCGTGAATGGACACCTGCACATGCAAAGAACAACACAAATACAAGCGTAAAATCCAAGAAATGCAACTATATATTAGTCAGAAAGGATATAACTCAAACATCATTATAAAGACAATAAGAGTGGAACCATAATGATAGTCGTCTATTATTATTGATAAACAAAGAAGAATACAACCAAGTTCTAATGTCAAATCCTCCTTTGGCTGGGATCAGCAACACATGCCTTCCAAAGCTTGTTGGGAATGGGGAACAAGCCTCTCTCTCCTTGGTTACTTGGACAAGGATCTCCTCCTTAAAGATATAGCCTTATGGGTATGAACAAGGCCTCTTGTAGCATGAGCTTAGCAATTCTCAGACTTTGGGACTTAGACTTGGAGCTTGAAGAGTAGAATTACTAACTAGCTTGTCAAAGGCAAAGGGACAAGCTTATATATAGAGAGGAGAAGGAGATAAGATCATCCACAAGATTCATGGGATTGTCCTTATCATTAGGAAGCTTCCATGAGAGGTGGAGAACTACCTCCCTTCTATGGAGATTCGAAGCCCTACTGAACTAACTCAAACTGGAATTAGTTCATGAATAGGTTAGGAAGAACCTTCGCAAGTTGGTTTGTTAAAAAATTTACCCAATTGGGCTAGCGTGAGTGCGACTCTGAGACAGAGCGCCAGCTGGCGCGCCCTCCTTGAAGGATTTCCCCCATTGGCGCGAGTGATACACTGAGGAATAGCGCCAATGGAAAAAGGACTATTTTTATGGGTATTTTGCAGAAGGTGTCTTTAGGGCATATGAAGTACATACTCAAGGGGATACCATGCAGGTGTTTTCAGGTTATGTCACTTCTCATAGGTCCCGGAATAAGTCCTCCAATGTGCCGGAGAAGGGGTAACAGGGATGGTGACAAAATACTGTGTAACAGATCCCAGAATAAGTCCTCCAATGTGCGGGAGAAGGTGTAACAGGGACAGTGACAAAATACTGTGTAACAGATGCCCCCTAAAGCATGAGGCCCAAGAGAGAGAGGGGTGAAATGCTTTACAAGAACATGGTCAACTGAAAACAATGCCGCCAGAGAACCTGCATGAAGGAGTACAACTGATGTCTCAAGTACATGATGTATGTGGTATGGGCGCAGCCATCCATAGCAGAGTACATAAAAATCTGGATCGAAGGTATGGATGCAGCCATTCAGCGAGGATTGATGAATAGACTCAGGCATGGTTGCAGCCATCCAGCAAATGAGTCATGTAATGATCATAATAGTCCACAAAATCGCAACCTGGATCTCAATAGACAAAATCCAGGGTCTTGCACTCCATCTCGACCCAAACAAAGTACAAGTTCAAGCATGCGAATGTGGGAGTCGAAGTCGAACATGCAAGAACATCGTCTGATTACCAATCAATGATGAAAATTGTTAACAGACGTGAGAGGTACCACCAATAATGATAATGGTCCTCAAGGTACTATAGGTACAATCTACGGCGTGTGAATCAGTGAGCCGGTGTCGAACACCTGTAGAACCATTCAATCGGAGGCCAATGATGAAAACCTCAAGTCGAACATGAAGAACCTGCCATTGAGGCATGCAGGCTCCAAGGCACCTGAAGGGAGTCTCTAAGTCAACTTCCTAGATAATGAGTTGAAGTTGACAGGAAGTGACCTTGGATGAAGGTGGGCCATAATGTTTCCCACATCATCGACATGAGACAGAGAAGGATAAGATGTTTTGTGTGAGGTATCAGAGGGAGGTTGAGTATTCTACAGAGGTCAACTTCTCTTGAACATATTGGCAGCACGACAGTGGA
>APFE030658681.1:4247-17439 GCA_000404065.3 Pinus taeda
CAACGGAAAATTAAACTCCAGGGGTGTCCTTTTTCGTAAAGTTGTGTCTCTCGAGCTCGAAAAAGTATAAAACAATGCTCGAAAGAACTGCCCGATCATTACGACCGAGGAGTACTTTTCATAAGTAGTGATTCTGATTTGAAAAGGTAAAAAAGCGATCAAAACCACGTCGCTTCGTGACCATTAACGAACAGGAAATGACAAGGGTCCGACAATCTTTTCGTTTTTAAACGGTCGGAAAAGGGTTTAAAGACGACCACCTCTCATTTCCGTTTAACAAGTCGAGAGGACCAACTCAGCATTCCTTTCATGTTTAGAGAGTCAGAAAAGAGCAAAGCTGACTCCAAAGCTGCACAAACACCTGTCGCTGCACAAGAAACGGGCGTAAAATCCATTTTCGACACAAATATTCATAAAATGACTTTTAAAACCTATTTAGGGGTCAAAAAGTTATAAAATGGTGAAAATGGTAAAACAAAAAATTACTTTTCACTTTTTACCTTTTGAGAGCGACATTAGGGCTTTTGGAGTGCGATCTTCAGTTGGCGATAGCGACAAATCCAGTGGACCATTCGGAGCGCCGTCAATTTCAAGTAAGAGGTCTCATCTTTTGCTCCATTTCCATCCATTTAAAATTTGTTTTAAATTGCTTTTTCATCCCCCATATGGAGGATTTCAAATTTAAGGGTTGCACCCATTGGCGCGGGTTTCGGGCACAGACCCGTGCCAATGGGGCAACTTTCCCAAAGGACACGCGCCCATGGGCGCGACTGTTTTAGAAATAGTCACACCAATAGCCGCGCGGGTTTTTTGGCCAATTTTAAACAAATATAAACTAATTCCTCTTCAATTTCAAGTTATTCAAGAACCTAATTCATTGTTTTGAGCTTGTGTTTGCAGGGAAATACACAAAAATGGTGATCGTGTGGAAAGAACGAGAACATGACCAATTGGACCCATTGGCCTTAGCAGATGAGGACTGCATGGAGGCTCTCAGAGCATGTGGGCTCAAAAAACAATTCCTGCTGTCTTATTTGCGAGCTTAGCTAGAGCTCTTACAGTATTTGGTCAACTTGTGGGACGTACAGGAATAGGTGTTCCGAATACGGGACCAAGTATTGGAGTTAGACATATCTGATGTCTATTTCCTCACTAGATTGTCACGACGAGGGTCGGTACCTCGAATGACTGGTAGCAGGCCATCTGGGGAGAAGATGGAGGAGGTGAAGGCCCGAGCTTGCCTAGGTGCAAGATACGGGCAGGGTAGCTCGAAGGTGGATATCCCCACCGTCCCGGACTTGACTCTTAGAGCATTGCTATTAACCATCACACGAGCTGCGGGGGTACAAGCACCCCAAGAAGCTACGAAGAACCATATGATCTTGGCGACAGAGTGCCTTAGCCCGACAGTCTTCAATTGGGTGTCAGCAGTGATGACCAATATGAAGAGGCAGCTAACCAAAGCCAAGCAGGGCAAGCTGCAGCAATTCGGATATGGCTCCATCTTGGTGACGTTCTTTTTCGAACGTGTGCCAAGATTCCAGGGCCAAGGGGCCTTTGTTCCTGACTCGGCACCTCAAGAGCCGAGGATGGCTCGATGGGCAGCACTGATGCTGAGGGGTGGTGGCGGTCAGCAGATGTCTTTTAGACCTGAGTTTTTCGGGTGGCTTTGCCGACAATTGATTGTGGTGGAGGACTGGCCGTATGCGGGGACAGACTTCACCAGAGACCCTAACCTCCCTTTGCCAGAGGGAGAGGACTGGGACGAGGAGATTGGTATGATATCGTTTTTTGATTTTGTGTTTTTATGATTTTTTTTTTGATAGTACATACTTGTCCTAACAACCTTTATATGCATATGCATACATTGGCCTAGAGCATCCGGCTGGCATGTCTCCCATTGCGAGGAGACACCCAGCAGTAGTGGGAGCAGGAGCAGATCCTCAGGAGGAGGGCGGTGACAGAGGAGAGCTTCTTCAGAACCTCGAGGCTATCACTCGAGGGATTCCATATTATGCTCGGCTAGTGGATGTCCCACTAGATTACTAGAGGCACACAGTGGGGGTGCCAACTTGCATCCACCGGCTCCTGAGACGTTTAGTGCGAGCGGTGACGTGCTACCATGAGCACCACCGGGACTAGATATCTAGGCGTTTTTCTTCTTATGCATATTTTTTGAGAGACATGTTGTCTCCGGATGTATTCAGACAAACATGTATTATTTTTTGATGATGCACGGGGTGCAAACATTTTGGACACACACATATATATATACATATGTTTCACGGTTTATTGTACTTTATGCTTCTTGTATTATGTTGAATTACATGCTATGCAAATGCCTGTCCAACACATAATTAGCTAATGCATCGATTAACGTATTAAGTCGTCTTGGAATATGTTGATAAGTAATGAAATCAAAATCCCTTTCTAATAACTTAACACGTAAATACAACCTTAAAATCCGATGATCTCTGATGGAATAACGCCCGTTGAGTTGGTGGACTACAAGTTGAGAGTCCAACTTCACAACCAATGTGCGAATGCCGAGGTTAATCGCCTCAGCTAATAATTCAATCACAACACTATATTCAACGACATTGTTCATTGTACAACCTAGACACACCCCTTGAATGTCTACTAACTCACCATGAGGATCGTAGATCACCCATGCCGCAGATGCCAAGCTGCATGTACTGTGGGAAGCACCATCAGCGAAACCAACGTAAGGTGATCCAGACATCTGTTCAAGAAGCCAAACACACAATAAGTGGAAATCACGCCGACATACCAAGATAAAAGTATAAAAACATGCACACACAACACACTTTCTGAAAGCACACGTATGTACAAAAAAGAGAGTGCCTGGACTCATGCATAGTATTTTTTGAGATAAAGCCCATTTCGGGGCCTATCCAGGGGATTGCCTTCATAATCAATAAGCTCGTAGGCGCCTTTTTGAAAAACCATTTTCACAATGTAGGGCCCATGCCACATAGGCTCGAGTTTTCCTGCTCCCAGCTTATCATTAGCTTGATCGTAGAGCAGTACTAAGTCTCCCTCAATGAAAGAGCGGGGGTTAACAGTATTATCGAAGTGAGTTTTCACTCGCT
The DNA here is from genome assembly GCA_000404065.3 of Pinus taeda. NCBI lineage: Eukaryota > Viridiplantae > Streptophyta > Pinopsida > Pinales > Pinaceae > Pinus > Pinus taeda. The sequence goes on from APFE030658681.1 coordinate 7,361, forward strand.
TCTTCTGAGATTCAATAGCCAAGGAGGCTAAACGACGAGTCTCATCCAGCCGTTCTAAGTAAAGAAGACGCTCTTCTACTGGATTAGTATCAGGGAGCAATTCAACGGCTATCTTTAATGAAGGAATCTCACACTCAATAGGAAGGGTCGCCTCCAGTCCGTAAACTAACTGAAAAGGAGTGAAACCGGTGGCGTCCTTCACGGAGGTACGGTAGGCCCACAAAGCAGAGAACAACATCAGATGCCAATTGGACTTATGCATGCCAGTAGTTCTTTGAAGCATTGTGACCAAAACCTTGTTCACGGCTTCCACTTGACCGTTTGCCTAAGGATAGTACGGGGTCGAACTATCATGCCTAAGGCCCAACTGGGTTGTTAACTCGGTCATCATGTGATTACGAAAATGCTTTCCGTGATCAGTGACGATGGCTTGGGGTACTCCGAACCGCGAAATAACATGGTTGAACAACAACTGCGTCGTGGTGTGACCGTCTTATGACAATGTAGGCTTCGCCTCGGCCCATTTCGTGAAATAATCGACAGCAACGATGATGTATCCATGCCCCCCAGCTGAGCAAGGGTTATAGGTCACATAATCGATGCCCCATTTGGCAAAAGGGCTGACGGTTACAACGGGCTGCAGTGGAGCAGGGGGTGCATGCATCTTCCGTTGGTAAATCTAGCACTCATGACACGAACGGACAGCAAGAGTGCAATCCTTGAAAATGGAGGGCCAGAAATAGCCGGCACGGAGGATTTTCTGTGCAGTGGCATATCCAGACATGTGACAGCCACATGCACCAGAGTGGCAGTCATTCAGAACTCGCTCTGCTTCTTTGAAAGTCAAACATCGGCGAAGAACAGAATCAACGCCGAGACGGTACAGGGTGTCCCCAACGATGCGATATGGTTGGGCTTGATGTCGGATCCATCGGCGAGCATCCTTAGAGGTCTCGGGATGGAAGGAGGACGTATGCAAGTAGACAATAATATCCCAGTACCAGGGATCGAGGGTGCTAATGAGAAAGAGAGTTTCGTCTGGAATGGAATCCTCTAACTGAGGGGAGGCAGCAGTGGATGGCAAAGAACACAACAAGTCAGCGAAGACAAGTGATTTCTTAGAATTGGCACCAGTAATTCCAAGTCAAACTCTTGGAGGATGACTATCCACTTCGAGTATTTGCCCCCTAACAACTAGCGTGACAGAATGTAGGTCATAGGGTTGCAATCGGAGATCACTGTCGTGGTACGCAACAAGATGTAATGACGGAAGCGTTGAACAGCAGCGAGGGCCAACTTCTCGACATAAGCATATTGAGATTCTGTGTCTAACAAATTGTGGCTAAGGTAATAGATAACATGTTCAGTGCCATCATCGTCATCCTGAACCAAAACCATACCGATGGTGGTGTCAGCAGCGGCCAGATACAACGTGTAATCATGATGATAATTCGGAGGCCGCAACAAAGGGGTGGAAACTAGAAGAGTTTTGAGATGTGCAAAAGACTCCTCAACTATGGCATCCCATGGAAATGGGGTGTCGCGCTTGAGTAACCGCGTGAAACCTTTTGCCACTTCAACATAATTCGGGATAAATCGTCGTAAGAAATTCGCTTTACCCTGCAAACTCTGCAGTTGGCGCAAAGAACCAGGGGGAGGAAGATTCAAAATGGCTTTGACTTTAAGGGATCCAAGCGGATGCCCTCTCGGGAGATGATGAACCCGAGAAGTCGACCAGATTCTACGTAGAAGACACATTTATGCGGATTAAGTCAGATATTGTAGTGTCGACAGCGGAGAAAAATCTCGCGGAGATGTGACGGATGGTCTTGGTGCTTAGCCGAATGAGCGGGAAGGTCATCCAGATAAGGTTGTATGATGTGCCAGATATCATGAAAGGCGTAAGACATCACACGTTGAAAAGTGGCACTGACATTCTTGAGACCGAAAGGGATTTTTTTATAAGTGAAAGTACCCCACGGACAGATAAAGGCTGTCTTGTGTTGATCAGCAGGCGCGATATTAATCTAGTTGTAGCTAGAAAAGCCATCCATGAACGAATATATCTCGCTCCCAGCACACTCATCAATGGGCTGGTCAATGAAAGGTGTGGGGTAGTTATCTTTCGGGCAGGCTCGGTTAATATCGCGATAATTGACACAAACGCGAATAATACCCTGCTTTTTATCCACAAGGACAATGTTAGAGACCCAATCTGTGAGTGGGATAGGGTAAATGATACTAGCTTTAAGAAGTTTTTCAACTTCTGCTTTGATAGCTGCAGCCTTGCGGGGGTGCACGGGGCGTAAACGCTGACGAACAGGTTTAGCTCCTGGATACGTAGGTATCTCATGCACTACGATGTTTGGATCAATGCCAAACATCTCTTCATAAGACCATGCAAATATGTCACGGAACTCGCGAAAAAGAGCTATATAGATTTGAATTTCCTCAGGAGTGCAAGTGACTCCTATGTAGATGTTCTCAACAATCCCTGGTTTGACAGAAATGTCGATAGCTTGGGTCTGCGTAATGTTCCCCAAATTCCCTTTAGACGATACTTGATAGACCTGAATAGGCATCTGAAGAGGTTGTGAAGGGAGACACGGAGCAAACCGCTCGAGACAAGCCAACGTTTCTCGAAGGGTAGGGAGAAACGAGGAACGGTGATGAAGATTGAACCACGGAGGTTCCTCGAGAGACATGGTCTCCATGATGGCTTCGTCGGAAGGAAATATTTCCTTTAATGGATATGAGGAGGCACATTCTCCAAGCCAAGGGGAATAGTTGTATGAGTCAAGAGCTCCGCTTAAAGAAGCAGATTCAGCAGGAGGAGCCGATACAGCAGCGATTTCGATGTAGTAGGAGAGATTTCCGGGTTGTCCTTGCTACACGTAAGGTTGTCCCGGATTCCTGTAGGGTTGACCCGAAGGGTATCCCTGCTGGACTCCAAGTTGTCCTTGTTGAGCATAAGGTTGTCCCGGGTTTCCAGAAGGTTGCCCAAGATATGTAAAAGATGGACCACCAGAGGCCGAAGGTTGTCCCTGGGAGGGTTGTCCTTGCGAGCCTCCAGGTTGCCCCGGATAGGTTTGGCCATAATACTGCTGCCCATAATTAGGCTGCGTGTAGGATGGCTGACCTTGGTATGATGGTCTTTGATACGGCTACCCTTGATCCGAATGGAATTGGCTACCACCGTAACCAGTGGTACCCCAAGCAACATTCAACGAAATTGAAGACTCAACCGCAGGTTGAGATGGCAAGGAGGTATACAAAGTATGACCTATAGGGTCATAATAGGGGCCTTGCACACCTGGATTTTGGACAGCATGCAAGTATTGAGAATATGCCCCCCTGCTGAAATGGCATCAGAAGAAGGCGGGGCACTGCTTGCAGGATGAACAACTCTGGCAGCATGTGTCGATTGACCACTACGTACCGGACCACGGGATGGGCTGGCAACAGTAGTTACGATGGAAGATGTTGTAACGACACTAGCAATCGGAGTCGACGATGCGACACAAACGGTTGGATTGGTCGGAATTGACGTGACAGCGGTATGGTGAACTTGGGAAACAAAAGATCCCATAGTGGGAATGATGTTATTATCCCACATAGAAGAGGAATTCCCAGAGCCCATGGCATCCCTCAGAGATCTGTAACGTGCAGGCACTGTAATACCGAGAGGTGTAACAGTGTAGGGCGTAGATATGACCGGGGATTTGGTCAGGATAGGAGTATCAATACTTGACATAACAGGTGTTCCACTCGATACAGGAGATATGTCTTCCATATCAGAAGAAGCCATCGGGGTCGAAACACCAGTAGGAGTAGAGGGAAAATCCTCTTCGGAAGGCTCCCAAACAGGGTTCCAAAACAAATCGTAAAGCTCGTCCTCTGGAGCATGAGAGTTCAACGGTTGGACACTTGGAATAATAGGGAAAGACCACAAACCGGTGTCTCAGGAGCAGCAGAAGAAGGATACCCTTGGTCACTCAGGACGGGAGACGGGATCGATGGATCTGCTAGGATGATCGAATCAAACAAAAATCCTAGACAAGCTAATGATAAAAGACCCTAACACAAACAAGATCTAACAAGGTAAATGTAATTGTGGTCGAATAAATTTTTAAGACATTAGGACACAACTTGACCTTTTCATGTTTTAAGAGTCGAGAAAAGGACAAAAGATGACTCTAGTCGCCTTCGAATATTTAGTGAGCCTGAAGTGACAAATGCTCAAGTGAGCCTTTTCTTTTAAGGAGCCAGAAAAGGATCAAAAAGTGACTACTCTGGAGAAACTAGGCAAGGGGTTTACCAAACAATCCATAAAACTGCATATACACCTTAGCAATCATATGAAAGCCAAGGACTTTCCGTACGATAGTAAATCTTCCCGAATGTTGTGTTCGGTGCGTTACGGGCTGTAAGGCGGTAGACACGGCTTCCTGTGGATCAAGGATGATAACCTAGTGGAGTCTCCCCATATATACGTGACGGTACGTGGGAGCACAAGTCCATACTAGACCACAGTTGAGTCACAGAAGGAGGAATCACCCAACCTTAAGTGAAAACAAAAGTGACTAGGTTTAACGACGTCGGAGCACGTCTCTAGCCTAGACCTCTAGAATAAGAGCGTTATGTTCCAATGCGTTTTTAGGTTTATTCAATTTATTTTAAAGTTGATATTGAGTTAAGTTTCGGTTTTCAGGTCCTACCGTATGTAATCTCTCAAAATCCCTAAATGCAATCTATATGCCAAAACATGTCATTTCATTCAATGAATGCTAACTACAAGAGATTTAAAGAGCTTTCATGCAAATGAAACGATCACAAAACAACAAATAGCTTCCCTAATGCAGCTAATGCGAATTAATAAACTTTTCTTTAAGATCACTAATCACTAATCGAAATGAAAAGTTCCTAATTCTCATTAACTAATACAAAGCAAAAGAGATTTTTCCTTTTTGTTGATGGAAAAATGCACTAAAAGACTTTGAGAAATGACAACAAACAAATCCTATTCAATACAAGCACATTCTGTTCCCTAAAATCACAAATCAAACCTCCAAAAACGAGAAAAGTCCCAAAGACACCAATGAGCCATGTAATCTAGGCTCAAAGCGAGACAAAGCGGAATTCAAGTGAAAACAAAGCAAGTCACCTAAATACCGCAATAAAACGATTTACAACCACCAAACAAGTGCAAGGGAGTAATCAAAAGGTTGACTGGACCACAAAAATATCAAAACACCTTAGGAAGGCTCGATTCACAAGGCCACTAGATGCCCTAGGGCTAGAAATGCGAAATCGGTAGAAAGAAGCAAACACCCAAAGGGTAGCGATCAAAGCCAGTCAAATCACACTCCAAGACACTCAGGTAGTCTGATAAAGGCTCTTAGGACAAAAACAAAGCTCAAAAAGTTCACAGCCAAGCAAACTTCAAAATATTATAGGCTTGGCGCAACAGTCAGGTTGCAACAAGCGCCTTTCAGGAATTGGCGCGGGTTGTCAATGTGCAACTTGCGCCAACTAGCGCGACTGTCACGCTATAAACTAGCGCCAGTCGAGTTTGCTATGGAAAAAACAAGAACAAAAGAGCCAAGGCCAAACCAACAATACCTAAGTACACCAAGAGGCAAAAACAACACAGGAATTCAACCCATAAAGTTAAACAAGCGGGAGAAACCAAGGAAATAACCAAGGAACAAGGCAAGTTCCAAGTCGTTCAGTTTGCAAACCAAACAGGAGATGGACTGAAGTAGCGTTGATCTACTCCGCTAATGCAAAGTAATAGCGTTTCAAAGGCTATCTGGCCAGACTTCAGGCTCCGTCTAAGGTTTACAAATCAAACAACAAGACAAGATAAACAAACAAGGAAAAAGCCAACTCCACAACGGAGTCGCCAAATTGTTGTACAGGTAAATCCCCTCAGTGGACAGAGGCGATCCCACTAGCCTAAATGGGGTCTAGCAACAATCAAACAACGCTAACACACAGGTTCCTAATTGCAAAGTAAAGACCAATGATGAGAGCCTACCTCGAATCCAACGCTAGTATTCGTAGAAGAGTCGTCGCTCCGTTCTTTCGCTTCAGCTGGTCACAATCCTCGTGAACAGACACCTGCACATGCAAAGAACAAGAAAAATACAAGCATAAAATCCAAGAAATGAAAATATGTATCAGTCAGAAAGGATACAACTCAAACATCATGATAAAGACACAAGAGTGGAACCATAATGATAGTCGTCTATTATTATTGATAAACAAAAGAGAATACAACCAAGTTTTGACGTCAAATCCTCCTTTGGCTGGGTGATCAGCAACACATGCCTTGCAAAGCTTGTAGGGGATGGGGAACAAGCCTCCCTCTCCTTAATTACTTGGACATGGATCTCCTCCTTAAAGATATAGCCTTATGGGGATGAACAAGGCCTCTTATGGCATGAGCTTAGCAATTCTCAGACTTTGGGACTTAGATTTTGGAGCTTGAAGAGTAGCATTACTAACTAGCTTGACAAAGGAAAAGAGACAAGCTTATATAGAGATAGGAGGAGTAGATGAGACCATCCACCAGATTCATGGGATTGTCCTTATCATTAGGAAGCTTCCATGAGAAGTGGAGAACTACTTCCCCCCTTGGGAGATTCGAAGCCCAACTGAACTAACTCAAACTGGAATTAGTTCATGGATAGGTTAGAAGGAACCTTCGGAAGTTTGTTTGTTAAAAACTTTACCCAACTGGGTTGGCTCTAGTGCGACTCTGACACAGAGGGCTAGCTAGTGCACCCTCTATGGAGGATTTCCCCCATTGGTGCGAGTGATACACTGTAGAACAGCGCCAATGGAAAAAGGGCTATATTTATGGGTATTTTGCAGAAGGTGTCTTCAGGGCATATGAAGTACATACTCAAGGGGATACAATGTAGGTGTTTTCAGGTTATGTCACTTCTCACAGGTCCCGGAATAGGTCCTCCAATATGCGGGAGAAGGGGTAACAGGGACGATGACAAAATACTATGTAACAGTAGGCGTCATCCTACAGAAGGCTCCAACCTTCATTCATTTTCCAGTTGCTACTGGAAGGGAGCTCCAACCCCCTAGCTCTTGTACTGGCTGATATGTTTACCAGTACGTAGGTGCCAACCTACAGAAGGCTCTAACCTTCACTCATTTTCCAACTACTACTAGAAGGGATCTCCATCCCCCTGGCTCTTGTACTAGAAGATATGTTTACCAGTATGTAGGCATCGGCCTATAGAAGGCTACGACCTACTCTCTTCCTCCAGGGACCACGTTTCATAATTTTTCAGATTGGATACTCTTGGAACACAACACCACAATCTGAAGGCCTTGTTTCATCATATTTTCATATTGGACCCATCAGTAACATTGAAGCTCAGAATGAATCACCACTGCAATACAACCATCAAATACATTTGCATCAACCAATAACTGAAACTTAATCATCAATCTCTGAATCAATCACTGAAAACTCATCATCACTAAAGAAAATCACAATCAATCAATCTGAACATTCAGAACACTGTCACTTGAATACAACCACCAGAACCCAAAGCAAAACCCAGAACTCTGCATCAACAACAAGAACCAACTGCAACTTCAAACATCATATTTCATAATGTATATGCTACTTAGATTTGTTGAACCAGCGTGTATACACGCTTTTACCAAAATGAAGCAGCGTAGAGCTCTGCAAATACTAACTTAAAACATAAAAACTATTCCAGACTTTAGTCATGCCCAAATCAGAACATTTACAGTGTAAATCATGCATTAGTATTCAGATCTAGACTATCCATGATCAAACCACATAATGATAATTCATTTCAGGTCTTATGACCCTGATCCATCATTAGATCTCATCCCTCATCAACCACTAAGGTTCATCCTTACTTCAGATCAAGCAAAGCACCAGAAACCCATAACATGCATATTTTATTTTGATTTCACTCTTCAAAAGATATTCATTACTTTCACACCTTGGCCTAATGATCTTCTCCTCCTTATATAGTTTTAGGCCTTTCTCAATACCTTGGACCAAAACCACTTAGGACCAATACCTTGGACCAAATACCTCGAACCAATACCTTGGACCAATCCCTCAGACCAAATACCTTGGACCAAATACCTCAGACCAATACCTTGGACCAAAACCACTTAGGACCAATACCTTGGACCAAATACCTCGGACCAAATACCTTGGACCAATACCATAGATCAAAACCTTGATTTTCCATCCCATATGCGCTTTTCATTCTGTGAAAGTGTGTGTATACGTATACACTCATTTTTTTATGTTAACCTACGTGTATAGGATTCTTGGACAAACTGAACCAGTGTATACTTCTTAAACCACTCTCTTTCTTCAACCTCTAAAGTCTAATCTATAATCCTTTGATGCTAATTTGTTGCGCTGCGAACTGTCATCTATGTGAGTTTCCATCAAGGACAACACTTCTATCATAATGCCAACAATAGCCTCATTGTATGAGAAAATGACTTTTCCAACTTGGATCCTCCCGCAAGGCATTAGAGAGACAAACTAGTTATTTTCGGGAGTAAGGAGTGGCCCCAACACTCCACTATTGGAGCTAGTGGTGTTCATTGTATACATGTGTCTTGGAACTTTTACTTAATAACAAAAGCCTTATGGCCAGCACGTTCTTCATACATGGATTATGATCTTTTGTAAGACTATTTTGTTAATGTTTGTAATTCATGTTTGCTTTCATTTGTGCTAAAGTAGTTGAACTATTTTAGTTATTTTGGTACTTATCATATTGAGAATGTGTTGTAATGGTAATTATCATTGTCGTGTCCTCATGGACTATTCAGCTAGATATTAGATAGATCTTTATTTTTATAATGGGTTGTTATAGACATTTTTGGGCACTGCAGCCCAATCATATATGTCCATAAACCAAGGGCTTCTAAGTCCCTAAAAGTGTTGCTTCACACCCTAAAGGAGCAAGGTCAGCTGATTACATCACCTCCCAGGAGTTCTCCAAGAAAAACTACTCAAAACTGGTCAAAACTAGATCATCTCACTTTCTCCATGGCCAGGGTGTGATGCATCTCACGTTGTACACACGGGAGGTGTGATTCATACTAAAAAGTCCTTCTATAGGGTGAGATGAGCGAGAATAGACAAGTGGCAGAGATAGTTTGCTAAGTGGATGATCAAGGAATCTTCTAGAAACTTCTCATATGACACTTGCCTCTCAGAATTCACCCAGAGATGAGTAAGAGATCAATGAAATCTCCAAGTGGAACCAAGAACTATCAGAAAGAGGACACTAATCAAAATCCCAGAAGCTGACTCACCCCCCTGCAAACATCTATATATGGATCCCTCATCGCCGAGATCCAGAGGTTGGAGGCTGGAATCTTGTATTTTTGTAAGGAAGTGTTGTTGGTTTCTTGGTGAAATATCATAGTGTTGGGTGATCTAAGCTTTTCATGAGGTGAAGAAGGGCTTTCATGCTGGGAGAATGACGCTGGGTCAGAACAATGGGTTGTAATCCTCTTTGCTATTCTTGATATTAATAAAGTTATTCAAGTTTTCCTCCACAGTCTTGTATGTTTGATGATATATGCATTTGTGTGGTCAATATATATCTGGTCCTATATTGTTTATGATTGTAGATTTATGTTCTTCGATAGTATTATGCTGCTTTGATTCCACATGTGTTCTTTGAAGTTGGGTAAGTGAAGAAGGAGCGGCAAAGATCTGTCAGAAGGGAGAGGAACCAAGCAAGGAACCAAGTGCAAGACTGAGGTTGGTGTTCTTTGTTCCCCTCTTATATACTTCTTATAAAGGAAAGCGAAAGTAGTTTTGGTTTGTTTGTTTCTAAGATAGCTACCCGTCTTAGTGGGACTAGCAGCTCTGAGTGGACACTAGATTTACCGATAACAAAATGGTGACTCCGTTGGGGAGTGAATAGCTTGTTTTCTTGTCTATATTTGTTTGTTTTATAAACTTACAGACGAAGCCTGAAGTCAAGCCAGCTAGCCTTCGAACTGCATTTTCTATGCAAGTGCAAAGTAGATCAATG
>APFE030658682.1:0-17841 GCA_000404065.3 Pinus taeda
GGTTAGTCATGGAAAGAATATAACACAACCCAACACATAATTTTGAATTGAATATGTTAATTCTTGTAATATTGTACATACCTTTTCTTTTCTGCAAATGTTTTCCATATTGAAGATTAAAAAATGTAAAGAGGGTATGTCCTAAAAGAATAATCAAAGGACAAAAAGGATAAGAAAAGATCAAAAAAGTCAAAAAATATGAACCCCAAACAAAAACAGATGATGAAAGTGTGCAAATTCAAGTGCCACTATTTTTTACTTCACTGTGAAAAATAATGGTTGTGTGTAGCTTGTCATAAATGCCACAACCCATGATAGTTAAATAGCTTAATCTTGACTAGTTCATGCTTTAAATTTCATGTTCATAGATAGAGAATAAAGATCTAGCTAAACTGTTTAATCTTGGCAGGTCAGTAGTTAGGTAGAGAAATCAAAATGTGCTCATAAGCTTAATCTAAGCCATTGGAAGATATAAGGTTAGAATTAGATAGTTTACTTTTCAAAAGAAAAAGGAAAGAAAGGGTCTACTAGCTTAAATGCACCCAATAAAGTGAAGAAAAAATGTTAGGGTAAGTAAAGGGCAGGTATAAGAAAGGTTGCTGAAGTACAAAGTTTATTGAAGCATAAGTACATTTATCATGCTTAATCCTATGTTTCAGTGTGCAGGAGCAGTTATGAAAGTGAAAAGATGTTCACAAGTTGATTTAGTTAACTTCCCCTCATTTCATTTCACCCCCCATTACTTATTTACTAATTTCCCCCATTTCCAATCTTTTCTTATGAAAAAAATACCCTTTCCCTTCATTTTAACCCTTACCCCTTAGTTTCACATATTTTCCTAGAAAATTACCCTCCAAAGGTCATATCTCAACCCAAAACCCCTTTTCCCTAGTGTGAAACCCATTCCCCTTGAAAAAATAACCTTTCCCCTCATTTTAACATCGTTTCATTAATTTCAACCCTTTTCCCTAGACATTTCCCTTTAAAAATCATCCCCCCCTTATTAATTTCATTTTTCCCTTGTAAACCCACTAAAACCCCCCTTATCCTAAGTTTTGTTTCCCCCTCCGCTTTACTTAATTAACTCCACCGTATACCATATTTCACCTAAAAAACCCATAGAGCCCCTCTCTTCTCGATTTATGTTTCCCCATCCCGATATTAATTTTACATTAGAAACTCGATGTATTTTTACAATCCCACCCATATACTTATATTAACATTTAACTTTAATTATTTAATTGCCTTTGTACATATATCATGTATTAAAATATTTCCCGCATATATATCCCATAACCCATATAAAACCCGCATTAAACTATATTAATATATATACCAACCCCGGTCCCAATCCATTAACCCACTTATATTTAACCCCGTTGTTATCGGGAAATATAGTGTCCATTCAGAGCTGCTAGTCCCACTAAGACGGGTAGTTGTCTTAGAAGAAAACAAACTAAAGTTACTTTCATTTTCCTTTATGAGAAGTAGATGAGAGAGAAGCAGAGAGTACCAACCTCAGTCTTCCACTTGGATCCTTGCTTGTTTCCTCTCCCCCTTGATAGATATTTGCCGCTCCTTCCTTGCTTCTTCCGTTTCAAAGAGCACCTATAAAGTCAAAGTAGCATAATACCATCAAAGCACAGAGATCTACAATCATAAACAATATAGGACCATATATATATTGACTACACAAATGCATATATCAACTCAAACATATAAGAATGTGGAGGAAAACTCAAATATCTTTATTGATAGAAAGAGTAGAAGAGAGGATTACAACCTATTTAGCTGACCCAGCATCATCCTCCCAGCATGAAAGCCCTTCTTCACCTCAAGAAAAGCTTAGATCACCCAACACTATGATGTTCCACAAAGAAACCAACAACACTTCCTTACAAAATACAAGATTCCAGCCTTTGGATCTCTGGGATGAGGGATCCATATATAGATGTTTGCAGGTGGGTGAGTCAGCTTCTGGGTTTTTTATTAGTGTCATTTCTCTGATAGTTCTCAATTCCACTTGGAGATTTCATGATCTCTTACTTATCCCTAGGCGAATTCAGAGAGGCAAGTGTCACAGGGGAAGTTTCTGGAAGATTCCATGATCATCCACCTTACAAACTGTCTCTGCCATTTGTCTACTCTCGTTCATCGCACCCTACAGAAGGTTTTTCTAGTATGCATCGCACTTTTTGCATGTGGCAAGTGAGATGCAGTGCACCCTTAGCACTGAGCAATCTGTATGGTCTAGCTTTGACTAGTTCTGAGCAGCTTTTCATGGAGAACTTCTGGGAGATGATGTAATCAGCTGACCTTGCTCCTTTAGGATATGAAGCAACACTTTTAGGGACTTAGAAGCCCTTGGTTTATGGACATATGTGATTGGGGTTGCAGTGCCCAAATATGTCTACAACAGTTGCCCCCTAAAGCATGAGGTTGTAAATCTTTTTGATGTCGGCTGAAATTCTTTATCATGAGCATCCAAGGTTTTTCGAACTGGAAGGCGACCTGTAATAAGATACAATAAAATACATTATCTTCATAATATTTTCATGATCTAGCTAAGGCAGTCATTACGATGCTCATCTTTATAAATTCACTCTCAGGTACATAGGACAGACAACCGTCTGTATGTCAGACTGATGATTCTGGTAGAGCCATCATCTTTTGGCTTGGATGATTATCTGTGTAGCAATGATGTACATTTGATGTCTTTATTTTCCTGAATATATCGCAGCCCAAACGGATGAAACTAGATCCAGGGTCTTCAAATTCGTTCAATCTTCGCTCGAAGTACAAGTCGATCCATGTGAAAAGATGTTCTGAAGTCGAACATGGAAAGACATCGCCCGATTACCAGCCAACGATGAAAGTTGTTAACAAGCACAAGAGGAATCACCGATAATGATAATGACCCTCAAGGTACGACAGTACAATTCACGTGGTGTGAAAATGGGACTTGGTGTCGAACACCACGCAAAATCTTTCGGTCGAAGGCCATTGGTGTAAACCTGTTGCCGAAAGTGAGAAACTTGCCATTAAGGCATGCAAGCTTCAAACTAATAAAAGGGTTGTTCCTAGGTCGACTTCTTGGATAATGAGCTGATGTCGACAAGAAGTGACCCGTCGTAGGAGAGAATTAATGAATCCCACGTCTACGACATGGAACAGAGCAAATGGTTTTTTGGAAGTCAAAACGATCTGATGATACAAGGTTCAAGGTGGCAGTCATGAAAGAATGAAGCGTGAAGGTATTGTAGCAGATGAGACACAAGCTGGGTTGGTGAATTCTTTGAGTGACTTCTCTTGAACATATCAGTGACACTAAAGTGGATTGGTAGCGTTAACCCAAAAAATGGATGGTGCGGTGGACCAATGGTAATATGATCGGTGAACGAAATAACCCAACCCAACTCAATCATGGTGATGGAGTGAAAGTGTCATTTTCAAGAGCGACTTGCTACAATTAAAGTTTCTTCAAGTTTTCTTCCCAATATTTCCCCAGTCATTGCTGACCAGTACCTCTTTATTTTTTTCAAGCTTGAGGAGGATAACATATGCTTGTTCTATAATTTGCCCTTCGGGCAAACCCGTCGCTATGTTTTAATGAGCCTAGTGACAATGAAACTCGTTCTTGTCTGCATGGACAAGTTTGTCGCTATTGGTTTTAACGAGTTTAATGACAAAGATAACTCGGTCCTTTTTCAATTTGATAGAGTCTGAAAAGGGACGAAAAGGAAACTCCAGCAATCCTTTTTCATCATATAATCCCTTAAGTCTGAAAAAGTATAAAATAATACGAAAGGGATGAATTTTCGATAGTTTTAACAAGCTGAACAAGGCAAGCACTTGATCTTTTTGTGTAATGATCCCTCAGGTCCAAAAATATTAAAATCAGGAGGAGGGATAGCACATTTGATAGCTTTAATGAGCTGGAGAGGCCAATTTCTCAACAATCTTTTCATATTTCACGAGTCAGATGAAAAGAGCTTAAAGGAGACTCGTTTTTTGAGGAATGAGTGATATTTTTGGGTAGCAGCTGGTTCTAGGTGAGGTTTGGAACTTTCCAATCACAATAGTGTAAAGAATATGGCTAACAGAATCACTCGTCGCAGTTGTTCCTCAAAAGGGGTAAACAATCAAATGGAGGCGTATGATCAACTAAAACATAGTGGAGGTGATAGTAAGAACATGACCAAGGCTCCAAAGTTGATGATAATGAGATCGCAATGGTTATTTACCAAAGGTGGGTTCATTTTTTAATGAGATTAAACTCTGGTGGAACATATGCTCATTGCTTAGGTTTAATTTTTAACGAGCTTGAACTTTGTGTAAAACTACTTTTGATAATGGTCATTGATATTCGATTCACCGTTAACACTATTTTCTTTTGATTATCATACTACCTGTTCAATTGCTCCATTAAACTGATTAGAAATGAGAATACATGCTTGCAAAACGAGTTAAAACAAATATACCCTACTCGAATTACGTGAAAAGTAACTTAAAAGTAGTTTTTACCCCTCATTTTACCATTTCATTTGAATTTGGGATTGTTGGAGCTCTGGAGGTGTTTTCCCCCCTGATTTTCATCAGCTGATTTCAGGAGATTCTATGGATGATTTTCGGCGTCGTCTAGACCAGGTAGGTGCTAAACCTGAGCTCTTCGATTGCATTCTTCCTTTTTGAATTCTGAGCATGTTTTCCTACTTTTCTGAGCCTCTGGGGTTTGAACAGTTTGTTTTTCCCCCATTGCACCCAGTATACATCGAAAGGTGTGATGCATACTAGGCTAGCCATTGGCCAGTCAATATGCATCTGACCCAGTACACAGCTGGGGTGCGATGGGCACAAGGAGAAAAACTTTTGCACTGATTTTGCATGGAAATTTTGCCTGTTTTTTTCCAAATCAGGATCTTGATTCTTCTCTTGTTTGTTTTTCAGAGATTCATCAGAGCAAAATGGTTGTTACATGGCGAGAACATGAACATGAAGAAGAAGACATGGTTGCCTTACATGATTCGGGTACGGTAACTGCATTGTGGAACTGTGGTTTGCTCAAGTTCTTCCGCATATCTAGCATGAGGCGACAAATCAACTTGTTGCAATATTTCCTCGATGCATGGGACCCTACCAACCAAGTGTTCCAAATCAGAGGCAAATCCATCCCCATGACTATTGAGGACATCTACTTTTTGACCGATTTATCGAGGTGTGGTGCCCCTCTCTCACTATCAGGTTCTGCCCGTGGGGGAAAATTTGTGAGGGATTATATTCGTCGATACTGTAGAGAAGGATATCAGCCGAGTAGGGACATCAAAATCAAAATCTAAGATGTCACTGACCGGTCCTTAAGGACTATTTTATTCACCTTTGCTAGATTGGCTGGTATCACGGCCCTTCACTTAGCCAATAGGTCCTATATGCAGTATGCCTTGGAATGTCTTGAACCAAAGGTATTCAACTGGTGTGATGCAGTACTTCCGGTGATAAAAGAACAGCTTACCAAGGTGAAAAATGGAAGATCCAAGAACTTTGGCTATGGTTCTATTCTAACCATTTCGCCTTGGAGAAGATCCCACTGATGCAGCCACAGTACATTTCACTCAATTTGCCACCACCGACTGAGCCACGGATGCAGCGATGGGTTGACCTTATGGCCCGACATGCTGGTCAATCGTAGGTTTCTTTCTCTGATGCCTTTTTCAAGTGGTTCAATCGTCAACAAATGGTTTATGCCAAGTGTCTGTATGTTGGTATGGATTTCCGAGGTGACCCAGATTTGGCACTATCGGCTGGCAAGCAGTGGGGTGTCATAGGTAAAATTCTCTAACCATATCCATGTTTATTGCTTTTATAACGTTCTTGTGTTTTCTTTTATCAAGACTAATCAAAATTCATGTGCTCATGCAGATATTGGACCAGTGCGACCAACAGTGTGCTTGAGAGCAGCAGTTGTTGTTCCAGCAGGAGAGGTTGTAGGGAGGGCTGTCCTTCACGACCTGGATGTGGCTGAGACTCTTGCGGTGTTGCAGGATTAGATCGAGGGTCTCACCCTTGGTATCCCAGATGTGAGGACCGACAAGCTGCCTCTGAGATTACAGCGACATACCACTGGTGTGTCGAGTCAATGGACTAAGATTTTACGCATGATTGCATAGGTGGTGACTTGTTATCAATAGCACCATTAAAATAGGGTGCCACCTAGCATTTTGAGTTTTTGGGTCATATGACCAATTTTGTCTTGGACACAGAACACTATGTGCAAACTATAAACAATTATATATATATATATATAATATATATATATCTATATATATATAATATATATATATATATATATATATATATATATATATATTATATATATATATTATATAATATAATATATATATATATATATATATTTCCAGAGCTTTATTTTGGTTAAGTTATATGATCCTAATGTAAATATTGATGAAATGCTTTTCTTTTATAAATGTTGCAAACGTCTATCTAACACATAATTTGCTAATGAATCTGTTGATGTGTTTAAGTTTCTGGAAATGTGTTGATATTGAATAGCATCAAACTGCCTTTCCAAAATCTTGGCCCTTAGGAACATATGATAGATAGCTTGATTTCGCACAGAATAGATGCTGATAAGCTGTAGAATGACGAGTTATGAGTCTAGCCTGACAACAAGTCGGTGTATGCCATGCACGATGGCATCAGAGAGGAGATCTATCAATGCTCTGTATTCAGCGATGTTGTTCATCGATTGACCAATACATACTCCTCTGAAACTCACTAACTCGCTGCTTGGATCAAAGATGGCCCAAGCTGTGGAAGATAGGTTCCACGAACTATGACTCGCTCCATCGGCGTATACAAAAAATGACTCCAATAGGATTGACATCTACAACAAATGCAAAAGCGGATTACCTAACCAAAACGATCACGCTTAGAGAAAACAAAAATGTAACAAAAGCATATGAAGAGGTTACTACACCGAGTCAAGCATAGTAACGCTTAAGGTACAACCCATTTCGGGGTTCCGACAGTGGAATCCCATCATAATCTACTAGCTCGTAGGCTCCTTCTGCAAATACACGCTTAACAATATAAAGGCCCATCCATAAAGACTGGAACTTATCTGCTCCCAATTTATCGAACTCCTGGTCGTAAAGTAAGACCAAGCCACCTTCTGAGAAGACACGGGGTTTGACATTTTTGTCAAATTGCGCCTTGACTCATTTCTTATGTGCTTCGTTAGCCAAGGCAGCATCACGATAGGTTTCATCCAATTGGATTAATTCCAAGAAATGAGCCTCCTCTTCTGAAGTTCCGGGGATAAGGTTGACTACAAGCTTGAGGGACGAGATTTCGCACTGAACTGGTAAGATCACTTCCAAGCCATACACCAGTTGAAAGGGTGTAAACCCGGTCACATTCCTCACCGATGTCCAGTATGCCCACAAGGCTGAGTACAGGATTAGGTGCCAACTCTGTTTATGGGGACTCCAATTATCCTTTGCAGCATGTGTTTCAGGACTTCGTTGATTGCCTCAACTTGCCCGTTAGCTTGCAGATAATATGGAGTAGAGCTATCATGGGACAGTCCTAATTTGGCAACCAAATCGACCATCACATGATTACAGAAATGCGATCCATGACCTGTGACTATAGCTTGTGGAACACCAAATCTAGAGACTACATGATTGAAAAAGAAAAGAGCAACCGTTTCACCACTATTGTTTAATGTAGGCATCGCCTTAACCCATTTTTTAAAATAGTAAACTGCGACTATGATATACCCATGCCCCCCAGCCAAGGTGGGGTTACATGTCATGAAATATATGCCCCATTTGGCGAATGGCCCAACAACAACTACTGGTTCCAGAGGTGCAGGTGGTATTTTGGTTTTGTGGTCGAAGATTTGACAAGCATGGCAACTTCTGACTGCGGTTATGAAATCCTTGAACATTGTTGGCCAGAAGTATCCTACTCGTAAAATATTTTGTGTTGTAGCATAACCAGATTGATGCCCCCCACATGCACCTGAATGACAATCATTTAGGACTTTTTCAGCCTCCCCATGGGTGAGGCACCTTCGCAGAATTGTATCGATACCATGACGATAAAGTGTATCACTGACGATCATGTAGTATTTTGCTTGGTATCAAGTATGTCATTGTTCTGAGCGAGAGGTATTAGACCTATATGTTTGGGTCTGGAGAGATATGATTATATCCCCATACCACGGATCGCTTGAAGATATCATAAACAAAGATTCATCCACGATTGTTGATTTTGATGTTGAATCATTGGACGATGATGGGAAGTCACATAATAACTTTACGAAAACTAGGGCTTTATTTGACTTGGATTTTACAAATTCCATATCAAACTCTTACAAAATTTCTATCCATTTTGAATATTTTCCCCCAAGCAACTGTCGTGACAAGATGTAAGTCATGGGGTTGCAATCTGACAAAATGGTAGTTTTTCGAAAGAGGACATAGTGTCAAAATCTTTGTATTGCTTGAACAACTGTGAGAGCTAGCTTTTCAACATAGGAGTATTTGATTTCTATATCATTTAATTTTCAACTTAAATAATAGACAGGATGTTCTATTCCATTGTCTTCTTGAACTAAAACCATTGCGATGGTCGTATCCGCTGCAGCCAAATACAGGTTAAAGTCTTTTTGATAATCAGGAGCATACATTAATGATGCTTTTATTAGGGATTCCTTTAGAGCATCAAAGGAAGCTTGCGCAACCTGATCCCAATTGAAGGGTACTTCTTTTTTCAACAGGAGCGTATAACCTTTAGTAAGTTTAGCATAATTTGGAATGAATCTCCTTAGAAAGTTTTCTTTCCCTTGGAGTTTTTGAATCTGAAGCAGATTTGAAGGTGGAGGCAAATCGATTATTGCCTGAACCTTACATGGATCGAGACGAATCCCATCCTTTGAGACTACAAATCCAAGTAAACGACTAGAACCGACACAAAACATACATTTGTGTGGATTGAGTCATATCTTGTAGTGTCGGCAATGTTGAAATATTACTCTCAAATGCTACAGATGATCGGTCCGCTTTTGCGAATGAGCCGGAAGATCGTCGAGGTATGGTTGAACGATGTTTTTGATGTCATGGAAGGCATAATTCATTGCCCTCTGAAAGGTTTCCCCTGTGTTCTTTAAACCAAAAGGTAGCTTGCGGTATGCGAATGTGCCCCACGGACAAATAAATGCAATCTTTGACTGGTCCTGTGGGCGGATATTTATTTGATTATACCCATAAAATCTATCCATAAACGAAAAGATTTCACATCCGGTGCATTCATCAATTATCTAGTCGATGAAGGGTGTAGGGTAGTTGTCTTTTGGACAAGCTTCATTTACATCCCTATAATCAACGCACACTCTAATCGTTCCTTACTTTTTCATTACAGGAACAATGTTCTATACCCAATCGGTTAGAGGAACTGGGTAAATGAAACCAGCATGGAGAAGTTTTTCAACTTCTACCTTGATGGCAGCGGCTTTCTTGGGGTGCACCTGTCGAAGCCGTTGTCATACTGGTTTGACATTTGGATACATCTTAATTTTGTGTTAACCTATGCTCGAGTCAATGCCTGGCATTTCTTCATATGACCTTGAAAAGACATCTCTGAACTAGCGAAAGAGAGCATAATATACTTCCAGTTATGAAGAAGAACAAGATTTGCCGACATGAATATTCTCTACAACATCTAGTTTGGTCGAGATATTTATGGTGATAGTTTCTTCAATATTGGACAGGTTTTGCTCTGAATCCACCGTATTTACAGTATTTGATAGGAAATCAAAAACTAAAGGATGATTAAGGTTGCTAGAACAATCTTCTTCGTAATCTGGAAGATGGGAACGATGGTGGTAATGTTCCCATGGTGACCCCACTATCATCATTGACTGAAAAATTCCTTCGTCTGTAGGATGTACATGTGACCAAGGATCTGAAGAGGTACCATATTCCTTAGACCTATCTATCCAAATGCTCGATGAGTGCTGATTTAAGTTTGCCTCCCATGCCGAAAACATTGATTGCTGCAATATTTCTATTGGGCTTGGAGGCAAAACCTGATGATGATCCATGCTAACATTGTGTTCGAACATCTTCTGAATAGAAGACACCATATTGCATGTTCCCACCATGGCCACCTCCGCCAGATTGTTTGGAGGCGGTAGGGCAAAAGTACCCATCAATGTAGGGTCTTTTAGTAGGCCTACTCCAATATTTTGAAGCAACTAAGAGTTTACATGGATCATCGAATGCTTCCCGTAACTTGTGAACTGTTGGGGAGAAAGGTTTGTTGGTCGACGATTGTAATCCCTCCTTGAAAAGGAAATGTAATCTTTTTCAAGTATGTCGACACAATAGTAGCCATAGCATATATCCAGGGCCTTCCTAGTAGGATGTTGTAATTGAGGTTTCCATCGATAACTTCAACATCAATATCTACAGTTTTTCCCCCCAATTCGACTTGCAAGTTACTTAAAATCATGTATGGAGTGTATGTTCATCAATCAAATGCTTTTAACGTCATTGATGATCGCAACAAGGGTGGTGAGCCTAAATTTTCCAACAACTCATTGACATAATACATGTAAATGCCCCCTCATCAATAATTTTGTTGAGGGCTTTCACTTGAATGAGGAAAGCTAGATGAGTTGGTAATTGCGGGTCATATCCTTTATGATGAAAGGCCACAAGATTGGAATCTACTGGGTCAATCCCACCTATTGCTGATAATAGAGCCTACTTCTGGGAGGGGAAATTTTATATTACCTCAAGTGTCGACATAGTGAACGGTGATGGGGCCAGGTCCTCTACTATATTATAATTTTTTGCTGCTCTGGCATGAGGATTAAATGTCGATTTGTGTACTACTCCCTTTGGTAGCTTTATCGTTAACTTAGGAATGATGGGTGGCACAACTTCGGTTGAAGTTGTTTTCGAACTACTAGGTTGATCATTAGCCTTGTTGTTCGACAGCTGTGAATTCCCATAATCTTTATTTCTTTTCGATATCAAAGCATCATTTGGCTATTTCGAAATGGACAACATAAGAACTTGTGATGGCAAAGCACTATCACTAGCAACCAGATTGGTTCCTGGGTTTGGAAATGGATCAGTCAATACCGCTGAGGTTTTTGAATTTTAAGGAACTTCTTAAGCTAAGCTTTATGTGGACAATATTTCATCCAATGATCCCCATCGCATATAAAGCATGGATGACTGGGTTTCCTTTCTCCAGAAGGGTTTGCAGAAGATTTTTCAGGAGATGAATCATCCTTTTTCTTCTTTTTTATTTTCCCTTTCTTCTTGCCCCCTTGTTGCTTCAGTTCTTTTCCCTTGTCAGTCGACATGGCATTAACCTCTGAGGCGAGAAGTTCTTCATTTGCATTTTGACTAGAAACCATACGGGCTTTCTTTGATGTAGCCTTTACGGTTTTTGTGCTAGTCATACCTATCACGTCATTGCCGGCATGAGAGTCTTTGTTTAATTTAGCAGGAGGAGGAATGGAAAACTCTGGTCTAGGAGCATCAGGGATTTTGTCGTAGAGCATGCTATACTGAGTATAAATCAAATCTAGATATTGCACACGAGCAATGACTTGCTCTTCAGTGACAACCCCTCCCTTTGCTACATTTTCCGTAATAGAAGGTAACAATGACTTAATAAACCATTTAGCTAGCAGTTGATCAGGAACACATGTTTTTACCATTCTATGATGACGTCGCCACTCATGAATATGATCAGATATGTGAGTGACTATCATTTGTTTGAAATTGGTAAGAAGTTCTGTTCTTGTTTCGTACCTTATTGGTAACTGAAAATGGGTTAAAAAGGTGTGGCAAGGGTGCTGAAGTTATCGAATGAAGCTCTAGGCAATTTGATGTACCATTTTGCTGCCAGACCAGTTAACGTTCACTAAAAAAGGTGAAGCCTAATCGAATCATCATTGAGAGTGTAGGACTAACACCACAGATGAAAGGTCATCACATGATTCGATGTATCTCCACCCGGATTTCCATTAAATTTAGGAATATCTGACGGAATTTTATGAGGGATCGCCAACCACCAAGGGGCATAAGCAATTGGATCGTTTGTTAGCCGATTTAGATCCGATAACTCTAAAGTCTCCATGAAGGGCAATTGTTGATTCAGGTTTGGTGAAGCATACCCAGGATAAAATGGGATCACCTGAGCAGTGGGTCTTTGCATACCAGCATAATGTATTTGATGCTGATAAATTTGGTAAGGCTGATGGGCATAACCATTATGATATGATTCATGTTGGCCATTTTGGATATACGGCTACCCATTACCCACAAATCTTTGTTGCTAAGGTCCTCGATAAGCTTGTTGGAATTGTGGTTGTTGATATTGTACCAACCATGGTTGTGAAGCCATTTGTTGTTGTCCAATACTGGTTTTTTAACCAAGATGAGGGGTAATAGTACCTATTTGAGCCTGGGTCACTCCAGTTAAGGAGCCGCTAATCGATGATTGTGGTTGCGTCGTGGAGACAAGAGGTTGTTGTATTACGACCTGAGAAACTTGAGGTTGGAATACAATAGGCAACACTTGTATTTGCGACACCGTCACAATAGCCAGTGTAGTGGGGATATTTGACACAGGTAGACTTGGTTTCATTGAGTATACAACTCTTGGTTGTTGAGGCAGTATTGGCACCCAACCACTGGATGTAATTCCAGCATGACCCAAATTATGTTTTGAACTCTCATATGGTTGTTTTCTCGGAGGGAACAATGAAAGGGCATACTTGCCCCCATACAACGGCAATCCAGTGCTCAAAGGAAAGATTGGCCTTTGGGGACTGGACTGCTCAAATTGATACTGTTGCAAAGGATCAATTTGCTGAGACTCAACATAATAGATTCCAGATATTATTCCAGACGAACAAACAGGAATAGACCATACTGTCAAAATAGTCCTTGGATGGACTCCATCTAGCGGTTGAGAGCTAGTTGGGATAGATGGTACACCTGTGAACATTGTCGGAGTAGCAACGGGAGGTTCTGCTGCTGCTACGTCAGATGACATAGTCCTGGATGTCGACATTTGTTCAGAAATATCTAGTCTATCCAAAATATTTCCTAGCGATTCTACAAGAACTTGCGATGAAGGGAGACTAACTTCTGACGAACAAGGATATAGGGTGATCCCAGCTCTAAAATGCGATGGAGTACTGGATGGAATATCCTCCACAATCTCTTCTATAGCAATCAATCCAGGTGGGAGAGGTAGACCATCAGGTCCGTAAAATATTTTTGGTGCCAAAGAAGGCATAGACTCTGCAGCGATAGATGTTGGAGGGATAACACCTTCCGAATCAGCTGTAGATGGAGTCGGTTCAGGAATAGAAGTGTTTACCATTACACTAGGATCAGTTCTAATGTCCTCTTTTGGTTGCGGAACTTCTTCTGTCAAGGCAGGGATACCAGAAATGGTTGGAGTAACTGGAGTCTCTGAGGATGTTGGAACACAATTTCCAAGCAAACCATGGGACTTTGATCCAGTTAAACGCGTTCGCTTGGTCTGGAATAGTTTCGTTTCCAGATTCAAATATGGTTGACTCATTAGTCTCCGTAAACAATAGGGTTTTGATTGATTTTCTTCCACGATTGTAGATTACTTGATCAACTCAAAATAAAGAGTAAAATGTGATTCCGAATTAAATTAATTTTAGATGCTTTGACACAACTTGCTTTTTCAATTTTTAAGGTTGAGAAAAAGCTAAAAATGACTCTAGTCGCCTTCGATTTTTAATGAGCCCGAAGTGACAAGTGCTCAGATGGACCTTTTCCTTTAAGGAGTCTAAAAAGGAATGAAAGAGACTACTCTGGAAATCTAGACAGGAGTACCAAACCAATCGTAAAACTGTAGAATACTTTTTACGGTACAGCAGTTAATCTTCTCGAATGTTGTGTTCAGTGCATTGTGATCGATAGGGTGGCAGACACGGCTTCCTAAGGATAAAGGATATAGCCTATTGTGGTCTCCCAATATATACTTGACGGTATGTGGGAGCACAAGTCTGTATTGGCACTTGTCATCTCAAAGGGGAGGAATCACCCAACCTATGATGAAAGCGATAGTTACTAGGCTTTACGACGCCAGACTACGTCTCTAGCCTAGACTTCTAAATGTTGTGTGTTAAGTTCCAAAGTGTTTTTATCTTCATTGAATTTATTTTACAGTTGATATTTCTTAAGAAGTTTTCCTTTAAGGTTCACCGCGTGATGTAGATATACAATTCCTAAATATGCAATTTAAGATGATAAAAAATTGTTTACTCTTCTTTTTGCAATGAAAATCCTAGCTACTAAGGAAAGAGAAGTGAGATTCTTTCAACATAGAGCAGAGAGCACACACTAGATACACTGTCCTAAATCAAAATCAACAAGCAGTCTAAACGCAAATGCACATGCATGTATTTGTTTTCCGCTTTCTTAATGTGTGAATGACAAAAAGAATGCTAGGTAAAAATCTGAATTATTTTTTCTTTCAAAGCGACAGTACTAACAATTTTCTCTTCAAAATACGAAAGGAAGACAAAGGTGACAATTTCAACTTCAATTTGAAAATTGCTTTCGACACTTGAAATACTTATCAATTCAAATCAAATACAAGAGTAACAGTGTAATCGACCATCAAATAGAGTAGGATTCTTTTCTTTGACTGAAAACAACACTTGCGACACTTCCAAATCAAAAGACGACAGTTCAATTAAGCTACTTTTTTGTAAATGAGAACTGTAAATGGCAAAAAATACATAAAAACATTCACAATTATTTGTACAATGGAGGCTGAATAATGCAAAGGAATGGAGTTTCAACAATGGTATATTGATCACAGACAGTAAAACTCTTGAATAAATCTGGAGAGAGTGAAGAAAAACCAAAATCTGAAGGTAGAAACAGTCTTATCTGATCATCACACCTGTAACACAGGGAAACAGGGATGCATCTCACCTACTGTACACGGGAGGTGCAATGCATCTAGATTGCCTAAAGTAGATAGTGCGATGGTCTAGGGACGAGACTTTAACTTTGCTTTTGGCAGGTCGAGCGAATGATAGTTAGTAAATGCAAATCGTAGGGGCTGATCTAATGAGGTTACTTGAGCCACCACCGGGGCAATTAGGATGTTTGCAAATCAATTGTTCAGTTTATAAACAAAACCCAGAGATGGACTGAAGTAGCATTGATCTACTTTTCACTTGCATAGTAAATGCAGTTCGAAGGCTAGCTGGCTTAAATTCAAGCTCCATTTGTAGTTTATAAAGCAAACAAATATAGAAAAGAAAACAAGCTATTCGCTCCCTATTGGAGTCGCCATTTTGCTATCGGGAAATCTAGTGTCCATTCAGAGCTGCTAGTCCCACTAAGACAGGTAGTTTTCTTAGAAACAAACAAACTAAAGTTACTTTCATTTTCCTTTATGAGAAGTAGATGAGAGAGAAGCAGAGAGTACCAACCTCAGTCTTCCTCTTGGCTCCTTGCTTGTTTCCTCTCCCCTTTGACAGATATTTGTCGCTCCTTCCTTGCTTCTCTCATTTCAAAGAGCACCTGTAACGTCAAAGCAACGTAATACCATCAAAGAACAGAGATATACAACATAAACAATATAGGACCAGATATATATTGACCACACAAATGCATGTATCAACTCAAACATATAAGAATGTGGAGGAAAACTCAAATAGCTTTATTGATAGAAAGAGTAGAAGAGAGGATTACAACCCAATGATCTGACCCAGTGTCATCCTCCCAGCATGAAATCCCTTTTTCACCTCATGAAAAGCGTAGATGACCCAACACTATGATGTTCCACAAAGAAACCAACAACACTTCCTTACAAAATACAAGATTCTAGCCTTTGGATCTCTGGGATGAGGAATCCATATATAGATGTTTGTAGGTGGGTGAATCAGCTTCTGGGTTTTTTATTAGTGTCATTTCTCTGATAGTTCTCAATTCCACTTGGAGATTTCATGATCTCTTACTCATCCCTAGGCAAATTCAGAGAGGCAAGTGTCACATGAGAAGTTTCTGGAAGATTCCATGATCATCCACCTTGCAAACTGTCTCTACCATTTGTCTACTCTCACTCATCGCACCCTACAGAAGGGATTTTCAATATGCATCACACGTTTTGCATGTGGCAGGTGAGATGCATCGCACCCTTAACACTGAGCAGTCTGTATGGTCTAGTTTTGACCAGTTCTGAGCAGTTTTTCATGGAGAACTTCTGGGAGATGATGTAATCAGCTGAGCTTGCTCCTTTAGGGTATGAAGCAACACTTTTAGGGACTTAGAAGCCCTTGGCTTATGGACATATTTGATTGGGGTTGTAGTGCCCAAATATGTCTATAACACCTGCCTTATTCATAAATTAATTACAAATCAGTTGTAATTAACCCCCGGGCCCCACAAATCTCCACTCGATTTCCCTCCGTGTAGCTTCACCGCGTGATAGTCGTTAGATCTTTCACCCCCATATCTGACGGCGCATATCCATATCACACAGGATTCCTTTCTATTCTTTACCAGCCCGAGAGCACTTGAGATTCACAGTTTTGCTTAGGCCTCTTTCGGTTCATGGTAGCTTTGCGTTAACTCGTGTGCTCTTGGGGAAAAACCGCCCGACTACCAAAAGCAGTGTGATGGCCCCCAAAACCACCTCCCCACCAAAAGCCAAAACTTCCCCTTGTTCACTTATAATTGTCGCGCCCAAAAGTTTACCGTTAACCGTTTAAAAGCCAAAGACGCTCATTTTCACTCTTTTCACTCGTTTTTCACTAGAAGGTTGCCTAAGATTTCTTGCACCACCCTAAGCCTCTGCAACCAAATTTCACCATTTATTACCTCCCAAACAACCTCTGGACTCTATCCATAGACATCTCAGTTCCCTGAAGCCATTATCTCCTCCCTGCAAACCTGTGTTCTTATTAACTATTGGTTTATTTTTGCAAGTGATCATATAAGACCTGGACAAATAGTTTTTATACTAGTTAAAAACCTGTTTGTTCTAGATTCTTAAGAAATGTATTCGAATGGTTTTCATCAACAGAAGATTCAATACAGCAGCACAGTAGAAGGAAACAATTTACGCAGTAAAAGGTTAAAATAGAGATGAAATCATTTCCACCAGAAAACAGTGAAAGATTCATACTAGCAACTCTCCAGGACATATTTTACTTCTTGTTACTTATGTCTTCTTGTAAACTGTAAAAGTGAAAAGATAACAAAGTAATAAGGTGGAAGAATTCACATTGAGTGTTAAAACAAAGATAAATCAACAACAACATATTCACATGTTTACATAAAAGACTAAATAGAGGAGGGAGATGAAAGTGTATCAGATGAAAGGTCATAAGTAAATATGACATCCAACGTGAAGACCAAACAACTGAGTAGCGTGTTAGCGCTTGGAATTCACCTAGGCTGAGATAGACAAACTCTCAAGGCTACATCAAACCATTTCACCTCGTAGCTAGCCCTACGAGGTACGAGAAGGCTCTCTCGGGTCAAATTCGGTAGATCTTTCAATATGATAAGCTGACCAATTAGGATCAAAGATATTAGGCTAGTAAATTGATAAGGGGGGTTGATTTAAAGATTTTTGGGTTTTTGGTGGCAATTGGAGGGAGTGCAATTCAGGGTGCGGGGATTGAGCACAGTTTTTTTGCAGGGGGATTTTTGGGGCAAGGTAGGACTGAGCGCTGATGCCTTAATCTAAGATGGATGATCAGGGATGATAGAGAAGGAGCTAAAG